>MWSQ01000530.1:0-104839 GCA_002116395.1 Ramularia endophylla | reverse complement strand
ATAAGCTTAGCTCTCGTAATATTAACCGTAGCTACGATTAGACAGCTTATGTTAGTATCTTTAACGACGATGCCTCTAAGAATAGTAGGCTTATATTAGTTTACTAGCTTAGAAAGGGATAGTAGGCTACTACTAAAGAAAAGTAGCCTATTAAGGCTCGTGTTCAATTATAGTCGTAGAATTAGTACGACGGGCTAAATACAGAGCAAACCCTACTCTACGACCTTATTATTAAGCATTACTAGCGTTTACTTTATAGACAGCGGCCTAAGCAGCTGTTAGTAATTGTTAATAGACGTAGCGGTACTAGCAAATCCAAGGTGATTGGTACTACTTCTACTTACTTACAGCGTAATCAGTAGTGGTTTAATAAGGATCACGGCATTGCTATAGCTAGAGACCGTAATCTAATCATCCGCGGAGCGCCTACTAGTATCGCTACTAACAACATCGAAGGTAATACGCTTTACTTACTTCTAAAGCTTCTAGTTTAGTCCGAATTTACTAACCTTAGTACAAAGAAGCTCGTAGAGCTTTAAAAGGTCTTCTACTACATTAAGTACGTAATTATTAATGAGAAGTCTATAATCAACCTTAAGATGCTATCCTATATTAACCGGAGACTCTAGCAAATTATAGCTAATAAGGAGTAGTTCGGAGGTCTAACTATCGTCATGTTTAGTAATAATTACTAGTTGCTACCTATGTCTAGTAAGTCGCTTTTTTCTAGCTACTCCTCCGGTATAAGCAAGGATGAACTTAACGGCCGAGCTGCCTACCTATAGTTTACGACAACTGTCGAGCTTACCTAGCCTATACGTTAAGTAGGCTCTAATCCGGTATCTCTATAGTTCAAAGCTACTCTTAAGAACATACGTAACAACTAAGTTACTAGAGAGGATTAGTAGTTTCTTCTTCAACGCGCTTAGGTTTTAGTTAAGGAGCGTTTACGATTTCATAACGCTCTCCGCGTGCTACCGTATAAGAAGAAGGTAAATGCTTATAACTCTTAACGCATAAGAGATACTAGAAATCCGATTAAGGTCATTAAAGCACGTTATACTAGTAGCAAGAAGGCTAGCTCCGCTACCTTTAAGGAAGGCGGTAATCTTTATTCTATATTGCCTGTTAGCATTAGCTATCGCCTTATACTAATAGAGAACTACTAGACAGAGCGTAGCCTTACGAACGGATCAATTAGTATATTGATTAACGTTGTTTAGGCTAAGGGAGATAATCTATACGACACTAAACATAGAAACAGTAACGATTCTAAGAATATTATGCCTCTATGTATGCTTATAGCTTTCGACAACTACGAGTATAACTACACTAACGATGACATATATCCTAACGGCGAGGGCCCTTCTATTACTTCTACTAAGAGCAGCCTAGAGCGTTAACCTAAGGTTATACCTATCTTCACTTCTATACGCAATTTTAAGCGTAGTTAGAAGACGTGTATACGAGAGTAGTTTCCTTTAACTGTCGTATACGCTATTACTATCTATAAGGCTTAAGGCCTAACACTCGCTTAAGTAGTTCTTAGTCTTTTAGATAAGGACTTTACTCTAGGACTGTCCTACGTTGTAGTGTCTAGAGTCAAAAACTTCTAGGATATCCTCTTCGAGGAGGTGTTTGATTTTAACCGTTTTAGTTACAACATTACTAACATACACCGTATAAGAAGCGCTAATTACGATCGGAGGAGACCTTAGCATCTTATACTAGAGATAGTCCGCTATAAAGTACTAACTCCTAAGAACCGTAGTAAACAACTACCTCTAGTAAACTCTTAGCGTACTAGCGTTCTTCTACCGCGGCGAGTTCTACGACCTCCGCTAGCGTTAGATTAGACATTTATACGGATAGCAACACTAATTAGTAGTAGGCTACCTCGTCTACTCGCTCTACCGAAGAGTACCTTAGTAGGTAGCGGCAACCGAGTATAAGAAGATAAGTTTAAGGACTTAATAGCTATTACTATTATAGAGTCGGAGGAGTTACTCCGTAAGGAAGATAAGGAGCGTTTATATAACGCTTAACTTCGTTTATAAGTATAGGGCGGTATTATAGCTAAAGAGTAACTTAATATCGACCGTACTCGTACTACGGAAGAAGTAGCTAGTAAAGACGGACGAATAATACGTATATAGTAGGCTAAGGCTTAACAGTAGCGTTAGTAGTAGCGTTAAGAGCGTAAAACCTACCTACGAATTCACGAATACGACATACTACCGTATTAAGAGCGTATTAAGGAGTTAGTACGCTAGGGTATATAGCCGGCTAGAGCGTATGTCTAGGTTACCGAAGCCGGTTAGTAGAGAGGTTATATATAGTAGTAAGGTTATTAATAGTAGTAAGGCAAAGCGTATATTATAGACGAACAACTACTTAATTAAACTTAATTAATTAATATTATACTTAAAAGCACGCAGAATTGCGATGCTAGGCTTTGGATGCGGCACGTGATCCAACAGCACATTTTTGAGAAAGTAAGAAGTTCCCAAGCTGATGCCAAGCTTAGGGTTAGGGTTGGGGTCACCGGGCCGATGAGGAATCTTGGCTCTTCGGGCGCAGTCTGTTTGTCTGCTTAGAATATCTGCGCACATACGAGATGCTGTCGTTGTTGTTTTGCACAACGACCGACAACAATGTGGTCGTTTACGTATGCCAATCTCGACCATTGTTACACTACCACCTCATACAGCAATCTTGTAGAGCGCTTCAACTCACTGTCGCCGTGAGAAGCTTTGCCATCCCAGCTCAGGCGTCTTACAACAGCAATGGAAGAAGGTCAAGTCCCCTCAAACATCTCCTTTCTCTCCTTTCCTCCCCAAATATGCCTTCGAACAGCGCCTACGCTTGTAATCTTCTGGAACGCAAGACTTCGCCCTCCACCTCGCCGACATCGAGCCACTCCGACCCAGCTCCTGAAGCCGGCGCCTACAACTGCGGTCCAACGAACTCGCACATTCCCGCGGAGTGATAATCAGATGTTGGAGGGTGAGATGGAGAGACATTGTATAGGCTATGTAGACGTTGTACGCGGCTATGTAGGTGGAGGGGTCTGGAAGAGAATATGGGAATAGGTATGATGGAGGACTTGAAGCTGAGACGGAATATTCGAGAAAGTCGTAAAGGGGGTTAAAGCTGCTGTATCTTGCGAAGCTGCTGCAATGGAGTCTGAGCAGATTCGCCTCGCTTTCTGTCCGTAAGACCTTCAGCGGGTGTGAAACGACGGGCAAAGTCCACGCCATCAGAGAGTGAGGAATGCTGCATCGAAACCCATCACCAACAATCCTCGGGAGGAAAACAACCTGATCACGATGACTGCTCGTCGACGAAATCACATCGAATTCCCTCAAACGTCTCGAAAGTGGAGAATTGCAAGACACTAGCATCACCATCATCCTCGTCTCTTCGCTCTGCCTCTTGGCACTCTTCGACATCTTACATCTTACATCATTTCATCCCTATTTCAGGCAAGATATCGATCGGCTTATCAAATACGAAAGCCTTGGCCAAACAACGTCAATGTTTCGATTGATAATCGTGCACAGGCATCATGGTCGAAACGACCCAAAATTCTTGGCTGTAAGACAATAGTCCAAACTTTGTACGTTTGAGCATACTATGTTGCTCCCTGCAGACACGAGGCTATTTCCAGTAACACACACGCACATCGCAATTGTCAACCCTGCAGACACGAGCTGTTCCCAGCAACACACACCCAAATCACACTCGGATTCGTTCAATCGACGAGTTACCTCATCGAGATGAGATCTACCGCATCTTCCCCAAGTGGGTACTTCGCCGCAACTCGACAAATATAAAGATCGTACACCTGTACCTGAAGGGATCATTCTAGAAAGTTTGCTACAGCATCCTCTGACCCTTTACAGCCCGAATCCAACCCTACACAACCGAATTTCTACAAGATGCAGTTCAGCTTTTTCGTCATTCTTGCCACTTTGTCGGCTATGGTTTCTGGACAGCTACAAGCACGACAAACTCGGGGCTCCGGGTGTGGGCCTACAGAGTGCCCTCCAGGACAGAGGCCCGATCCTTCGAGGTGTATCTGTGTATAAATGCTTGATGCAGGACAGCGCAGAGGTAAGCAAAGTTGCAAGAGACGAGGGCAGATTTCCAAGGCTGACTGTGTTATAGAGAGCGTTGTGAAAGTGGCGAAGGGAATAATGGCGAGAGGAAGGAAGATCGGTTGGGAGTTCGAAGCTGTCGATTGGAAAGGGAGAAGCCATCTTCCTACAAAGAGGTCGTTTTGAGAGGTGCCGATGTCCTTCCCATCGCATGGCTGCATGTTGGATGGCGGAGGGATGGCGGAGGGATCAGATCATGATGTGTCTCTTGCCGAAACTTGAAAGACATCACAAGAAAGGATGGGACGATGCCGATCTGAGAAGAATTTATGGAATCGACCCCGGGAAGCAGGAGATGATAGTCTAATACCTGTTCTTGTATAGCACATTTCTCGAGAAGCTCAGCAACTCAATCCAAATACCACTTTGAGTACACACATGTTTCCAACTAATCCTGGTAATGAATCATCGCAAGAAGTCATGGGATATACCATGCTGCCTTGCATTTGCTGCGATCTAGCGATGAGCATACTAGTATATCAAACTCTGTAGCGATGATCGAGCGCTACCCCAACCCTAACCCTAAATCCTCTATGTAAGTATTCGCTCACATTGATGAATGCAGAAATACATCACCAAGGCATGATATTATGATATCGATCTGGGATCTCGGAGTAGAGTACGCAAGGGCATACCGAGATAGAAGAACACCAGCAGTCAGTCACAATAAACATCAATTGCCTCAACATTCACTTATATTTCAGCAGAAAGCAAAATTAAGCCGCATTTCTTCTCGACAAAGCGACGCAAAGTTCATTCATCTCATACTGATTTCTCATTTTCAACGAAACAACTCCACAAACGCAGCACTAGTAGCATCAACCGGAACAGCCAATTTCCCATCCGTGACATTCACAATCAACGAATCATTCAACACTTTGAACCCCAGTCCTCCACTTCCATAAGTCCACCTCATTCCCTTGTAAGTAAGCGTATTATTAGCATCTGCTCCCTCCTTCGCAGTCAAGTAATGAATCTTCGCAGACGTGACATCATCCGGTAGTCCCGCGAGGTTGAACTTCCCAGTTGGTCGTGTCCCAGTCCCGTGCCAAAGATTCATGTTCACGAATACAATCTTTGAGAGGACGCCGCCGACGTAGCCTCCATAGGCAGACAGGACGTCTTGGCCTGGGATCGGGATGTTGGCGACTCGTGGTGGAGTCCGAGAGATGAAGTCTGCAACAAAAGGCTGAGAGTAGTAATTTGCTCGCACGAGCGGAGGACCCCATTTCGAAGCTACGGGTTCCCACATGTTGAATCCGGGAGCTACGATCTGTTGCATGTGGATTCTGTCGACGCCGATGGACATGCAGTAGAGGAAGTAATCTACATGCCAGAGAGCAGTGGCGAGATTGTTGTAGTTGCCAGTGGTATCCATTGTAGCACCGACTTCGTCCATGAGGAATTTGACGGAAGGGTTGTTGGCGTTCAGCCAGGCTTTGTTGGGGCGGATGAGGGCCATCTGGGATACTATGCGAGTGTGATTGGCGATGACGGATTGTAGTTGTCCGGGTTGGACCTGGCCTGTATAGTGTTGGTAGTAGCTGCGACGTGACGTTAGCTGGGTACAGGGGAGAAGGTGAAGGAAGAAAGATGAACTTACTGGTATGCGACCTGCTTGATGCGTCCACCTTCATTGAGACCTTTGGCAAAAGCATCCGAGACTGGCAAAGACAAAAGAGGTTCCCATGCCTTCTCAATGCCTTGGAAGATCTTCTTGTCCAGAGCTGGGAATGCTGCCACGAGCGCCTTTTCAAATTTCACGAAGCGGTCGACGTACATCTGAACGGTGTACTTTGGGTAGTAATCAGGCTCATTTCCAATCTCCAAAGCATCAAGTCGATCACCAATGACTGCCAATCCTTGCCGAGCATACTCAATCGAGTTTTCAAGATTGTCTTGGCGAAGCGGCACCATGAACATGTATTTGGCACCGGGAAAGTTCTTGAAAGCATTGAACCAGCTCGGTCCCAGGCGTTGATACGGTGGATCGAAGGCTGGACCGCCTTCGGTCGCCGGACGCGAACATGGGATCTTCAAGGTAGCATCATACGATCCGAGATCTCCAGAGGTGCCGGCGACTCTGAGAATAGGGGTTCCTCCTGTCCTGTCCAGGATACCCTGAATGAGGTTCTGCACGAACTTGTTTGGGTTGCCATTGGCGTCGAAGGAGTGGTTGTAGAAGGATGCGACTTCGAAGGCGAATCCTGTGAAGGATGGATCGACGATGTGGCCTGCTCCTGCGGGGACGGTCTTTGGAATTGAAACGCTCTTGTCAGCGTGTGTGAGGGCGAACGAAAGCGCTGCCGCTGCTAGAGTGGTTGTTCGCATGATCATGCTGTAGTCAGAGGGGTTGGTGGTACACAAAATGATGAAAGGAAGCAAGAACTCCGTGTTCAGGACTAGCAGCGTCGGCAAGGGTGTGTCTCATTGTGGCCTGAAATAGCTTGTCATATGCCCCAAGGGCTGTAGACAAAGAACGAAGGCCGATGTTCGCATTTGCAAAAACAAAGAAGTCCTTTGACAGAATTCGGGGAAGTATGCTGCCAAGGAAACGTATCGGGTTGCGCTTGTTCGGGCGCGACCTGAACGAATGAGGGAACGGTACCACTCTAATATGCAGACGGCCTGCATGAGTAAGTGGAAGTAGCCGAGCGATGGCTCTCAGTACGGTATGCCTGTTTTGAACGGTCAAATGATACCCTAATAGCGAGTGCTTGGCTAGAAAGATGAGAGGCTCAGAGCAGGCAAGGAAATGTTCGATACGCATCATGTCTACAGCTTTGGCTGATAGCATTTCGGAAATTCAACCGCCCATGCTGGCCATGGCCTGGAAGCTACAAAGCCATTCTTCAGCCTTCTCTCCCTAGCGCTCTGTCTTCCTCGCCGCCAGTCTAAATATCCGAAGCATTGTCCTTCTCGAAGTGCTGGCGAGCGTCCTCCACAGTCCAGAACTCCACCTTGCACTTCTGGCAGCGATATCCTGGCAAAACCAGGCGAAAAGTCGAGCTCGCTGGGTCCGTCCCCAGCAGGATCTCCTTTTCTTCATCGCCAGAGAACGCCATGCCACCTCCCGGCAGCAAATCCGCAAGCTTTCTCATTGCCAGCTCTACATCTGCAAATGTCTTGCCTTCAACTAGAAGATGCAGCTTTTCACTAGCTTCCATCTCACCAGCCGGACAGAATTGGCCTTTTTGAGTGATGGCGGTGTTGGTGATGGCCGTGATTCTGGCCTAAAGTACAACATTAGCCACCGAGAAACGATCGATTAGGACTCCGAGATAGTTACAATGGTGTCCCTTTTGATGACAGTCCAGCGGACTTGCTGGGAGTAGTCGTTCAATGGGAAAACTGCGTCGAAGCCGGGCGGTGGATATATACGATCGTGAATTGCGAGAGCGGCCGCCTTTGCGCGGTAGAGAGCATCCATATCCTTCGTCTTGCTCAAGTATTCGATCTTGGTATATATAGAGCGGACAGTAAGAGCGTGGATGGTGGTGTTGATAGCGGAGAGCGTAAAGTCGCGAGCCGAGTTCACGAAGAATAACAACACTAGTGATATCGCACATCACTCAAAACCGCACCTCAAAGTCACCCCACATTGTTGTCTCGAAGTAGCCATGATTTTTTAAAGTATTGAAGGTCTCTGAACTGCGTAGCCGCTGATCAGGCGGACGAAGAACTTCGAATGACGAAGAACGAGATAGTGCTCGCCTCCTTACCTGCTGAAGCAGCAAATAGCCATACTAACAAGAGGAGCACTCGCGCATATCATGTGAGCAAGCCGGCCTCTCCAACATCCAACGAGCAACTATGCCAGCGCTTGAACCCTGATACAACCATACACAGTACTTCTGCAGAGAAGGCTTGATTGTTCGACTCAGATGATCAATTGCTAAGTCTTTGTTTGCAGACTAAAGGTACGCCAAGGAAGAAGCTCAACTGGACTTCTTTCAAGAGCTCTCAGCTTGCTATTCAGGGGTGCACGACTGTAGTGGCTGAGGGTGAAAATCACTTCTCGCCTACGGACTACTGATCAGGGACTACTGTGGAATCTGTCTACATGACTACAAGGAGCACATCGAAGGAACGTCGTGACCATTTTAGGCAACTTCCGTATGCCAATCGAAAACGAACACCAAGCACCAATGGACTTCTTCCTGAGGCGACGATCTTGACGGTGCCGTCCAGAAAATGAGCGATGCGGCAATACACGAGGGTTTCTGAAAGATGCGTGGTTCCTTCAACAGCCTAATGGTGAAACTCCTGGCCAGGGCGCCTGTAGCCAGACGCATGTAAGAAAAGAGAAGGAGAACGAAGGAGCTTTCTGGAGTGGAAGTCAGACGTAGCGACTGAAGAACTTGCAGTCCGTACGATATTTAATTGATCCTCCCTATTATGCATCAACAATGATCCACGTGCCCTGTTCAGATAGTTATCGAGCACGACCGAGCTGTGAGAAGTGATCAATGGAGGCAGCATTGCACTTTCACGATCTACTGACCGCGGCTGTTGTATGCTCGCCTCATCGTGTCGTTTACTAATTGTTGTGTCATGAGAATTATGTCCATGTTCCGAATCTCGGGTTCCTGCAGGTACGGGCTGGTATGAGGCTCATCAATGGAAGCAGAAGTAGGAACATGATCTGGTGGACCGAAGCCCGTCGGAGAAGAAGGGGGACGCGGAGCGACTCCCAGCGCAGAAGCATCGAGTGTACGAAAAGATCCATGAGATCCATGATGGTGACCATAGCCCAGCTGTGCTGGAGTCGGACGGTAAAGAGAGGCGTGTGGCGGAGCAAAGGTGTAAGTCGCGCCATAGCCTGGGGCAGCTGCAGGTGTGAAGGCAGGATGGTGCTTTGGTTTCGAAGCCTTGGCAGAAGATGGAAGCAGAGTCTTCGTCGATGCTCGTTTGGAGTCCTTTGGAGCTGCGACAGGTTGAAATACGAATTCCGGGTTCTCGATATCGTGGATTCTCTGCAGCAGGATGGGCTTAGTGGCCCGCGTGGTGAGACCTGCGTTCAAACCCTCCTGGTTGAGATAGTCGCGAAGCTGTATCACGGTGTACTTGTCCAGATTCTGGTCGAGATAGTCTTTGTGGATCTCTGCGCGGGTGGGGATCGGCTTCTTTGCTGGAGGGGGAGCAATCAACCCGGGTGCTGAGAAGATAGGAATGGCGGCGGTTTGAGCTGGGATCTGGCTGGAGGTTTTCCGAGGACGGGAAACGGGACCAAGGACGTCATTGGTCCTTGGGAAGATGTTGGCTCTATCGTCGAGCTCAGCATCGTCGACGGTGCGCTTCGAAGTCTTGCCATGCCTTGAATAATTGGTATCCAGGGGTTGGAGGCCGGCATTTGGATACATGAAATGGTCCGCAGAATTCTGTCCTGCAAGCAACAAAGTAGTGGCCTGCCCGTAGGTGACGCTTCCCTCCACCACGCCCTGGAGGCCGTCCATGATAAGCGGGCTGGAGGCGTGAGTGCTATCAGTACCCAGCGAGATTGCCATATTTGGAGGAGCTCCCAATGTTGACCACATGTTGCCAATGTTTCTGCCAATGTTTCCTCCATCTCGGTAGTATGCCTTCTGCTCGAGATACGCAGGTGCCGCGGCAGCCTCCTTGACGCTACCCTCCTCTTCAGTCAGAGATAGACTTGTTACGATGCTTGGGAAGTCGGCTGCAGTCGCACCGGCGGATGGCGACGCCGAATATGCGAACTGCGGAGGCACACTATCAAGTGCCCTGGCTTTCTGAAGATAGAAGTTGAACTCGTCATCGTTCAGATGCGCATGCTCTGGAAGCACCTGAATTGTATGACTGGCAATGTCCTTCGCCAAAGACGCCGTGGAGTTGCCCGCATCTAGCAGAGAGATCCCAGTCAACTTGATCTGGATCGCCTCGCTCTTCGTGGTCGAGACTACCGCCTTGTGGTTGGAGAGATGTTGTGAGAGAAGGCTGGTGATAACCGCCACGCCCACGCGTCCGTAGCCAGAAGCACCTTTCGAACCATGCCCGCCATCAGAGAAGTTGAGGAAGCTCTCATGTAGACGATTGATGCTCAGCCCATCGATGGGTGTACCGAGAGTCTCCTGTCCATGTTGAAGCTGATTTTGTTCGACCCGCTTCTGCAGCTCTGCATCAAAATCGCGCTTTCGAGAGTAGCCGTACATTGTGGCAGAGAGAGTCCTCGCTCCATGGCGGAAGACCTTGACGTGCAAGGTGGTGGTGCTGATGGGCAGGTGATCCAGCAGAAAAGTGACGGCGTCTTCCGTGTGGTATGTCTCGACAGTCGGTGCGCCTGGGTCTTCTTCCGCTGCATCGTGCGTGCCAGTCGGAGTGGGCTGCGGCGTGACCTCTTTACCAAAGCCGATGCGCTTCTGGCGCATGCTTGCGAGTCTGGACGCGACTGTTTGCGCGGACCGCGACGAGGTGTTTGCTTGCCTGTTGGCGTGCTTCCCTAGGGAGATGGACAGTGTGGACGACCTGGCTCTGATGTGATGAGCTGCATGCAGGGCGCGCAGAACGGGGAGGGAAAGGATGCTCACAATTCTCAGGGGCGCGAGTGACGGCGCTGCAGGCGGAGTGGACTTGCGTGCAAGGAGGACGTTGTTGAATCTCTTGACCAAAAGGAGCGTGAAGTGGGACCAGTGCGCACCGTATTGACAGATAGTACGCGGATGTCTTGAATGTCGGGGTTTTTGGAAGATCTGGTTTGGTCGGGGAAGAGGTCCAGGAGGTAGAGATGCAAAACAGAGGTGGGGAACTTGGGGATGCATCAAGTGGCCACACGTCAAGCTGCGGGCCCCACGGCAACGCTCAATTTCGCGAAGGTAAGTACTCATCTCTTCTTCAATCGGCAGTCGTGTAAAGCAGCTGCTAGCGACCACCTTGTTCTCCTCCAAGTCGTCTTCTACCGAACACGTCTCTCGGTGTATGGTTAGAGGCCTGGACGCCAGCGAGCTCCTTGGTTGCCAAGGCCAGGGAATGGAAGATCCATCGAGGTGTATCCACGATTGTCGAGGAATTTCTGCCTGATACCTCCCGAGCTAGTGCTTTGCTCTAGAAATTGGAAACACACCACATGTAGACAATTTCTCTACCACATCACCACTTCTACCCTCGCAAACTCCGCTCTTGCTTGTATAACGTATATTCAAAGACCAGCCAACAGACCTTTTGCTTACGACTGGTGAGTATCATAGCGCTTTGCATTACCCACTCCTGCATAAAATTTTCCGACTGACGTTCTGTGAAAATAGCTGCCAGCATGTCCGGATTCACATCTGTTCACATCATCAATGGCCAGCTCACCATCATCGCTGGCCCTGTCGACAAGATCGACCGATTGAGAGTAAAGATTCCTTATCGCCTCGCCTCCTCGCCGGACCATGGAGTTCCAGCAGCTCTACTCTCTAGCATCGCCAACGAATTCCCGTCCGCCTTACGTCTCGAGCTCCAGTTTGACTTCGACGGCGACGATACGACTACGGATGTACTAGCAAAAACTGTCGAGCTTGGAGGCTGGATTGGGAAGATGGTGAAGCGGGCTCTGGGACTTTGGTTTCCGTTTCCTTCTGATGTTTACATTGCCGTTACGGACAAGACTTTTCTCTATTCGAGCGATGAAGAGAAGACTGCTTTGGGAGAGGATGGTGAAGAAGACAGCCCGGCTGTAGTCATCATGGGAAATAAGGGATATCTTGTGCACGTAGGAACGTCTATGCACTGAGAATCTGATCTTGGGGTCGGATTAGAGAAAATCGATATTTTGGGCTATAAAGACTGTTTAGCTGGCAGCCAGAAGCTATGTAGAACCAGAACTGATTCCAGTCACGGCATTCGAACAATCACGTCTACACTTCCCCGTATTCTGGAATCACCGAGCAAGTCACAGGATACAATGGAGTTAGGGGTAGTTTCTTTGTTGCACGCCCGATATAGACCGTTCCAAAGCTGAAAAGTCTTGGTGTACCGCAAGAGTGCCTCAATAAGACGCCAATTTCCAATGCATAAAGCGAGTGCATCCCTCAGCATGAATCCAGCCACAATCCTTCGATCGAAATACAACAATGGCGAACCTTAGAATTCTCGTTCTCGCTGTTCTATTAGCCTGTATCGGCTTCGCAAACGCCTCCAATTACGCGGATCAGCAACAACAAAAGTGCGTCGCGAAGAGCTTGCACACTTTCAACGCTATCAACAACTTCTGCCACCAACAGAACATCGTCGTACCATCGACTTACGCAACAACCGGCAAGTGGTCGGCTCCAATCCGGAATGCTCAAGTCCAAATCAACGGTATGTTTCAAAATCCAAAGTGAAGACTTTGCTACTTGGCTGACACAATCTCCGTAGGCAACTGTAAGCCAGCGCAATGGGTTCCGGCTGCATATTGCAAGAGCCAGTTTCTTGATCTCTGTGCATGGTCTGGCAGTGCGTTTGGTGCCAATGATGGACATTATGGCAAGAACGGATGCCAACACTGGATCATTTCGGCTTGGGGTAAATGATCAAAGTTCGGGCACCGCGCAATGCTCGAAGGAATGTTGACTAGGACATGCATCCACGGCTGCATCCACGATGTTACGATAAAACTGGCACGTTCGTTGTTGTAATAATCGTCTATATAATGTAATGAGACATCCTGAACGAGCTCTTTTTCCAGTTCTAAGACCCAGTGAGAAGACCGCTGATGATTAAGCTGGCCCCTGGTTTGTATCTGCTAAGCCCAGATCTGCATCACGTCCAGATCTTTCAGCAACAGCTAGTGTAGGTTTTAATTCTCTTGGCCACCATGAAAGAGGAACAACTGGATTTAAAATGAATCCTTGACAGAGGGCTCACCTTCTGCATATCCTGGCTTCAGGTTTTGGGAGGCTACCTCTACTCCTGAGATCATATATCGGTTACCCTAGCTGTAAAGGGGTGCAGAATTTGAGTAGCGGTCGTGACATACAATACTCTCAAGTATGTAACGCGCTACGATGGAGACAACTGCGACTGCTCGCCTGGTCCCTGAATTTCCTGCCGGCTCAAGCAAGTTGTAGTGAATGATTTGTGGCACAAAATGGGCGCGCCGTTCCAGACAATCTGACGAAAGTCACTCTCTGCACGTGTGACCTTTTTGAAAAGAGGAAAGTTTGGTAGTATCCACTTCTGGCAATGGAGCTTCATCGTCTGACAGCACAGGGTGAATTTCATAGTTGTTTTTGGCAATCTGATGAGTTCTCAGATCTTGATACCAGAGTCGCCAGAAGTTGCAGAGAAAGGTTTCACGCTTGCGAAGACCAATTGTTTGGCAGAGACCTGTCGCATAGGGAAATAGTCACTTGCTTCGCGGTGTGGCATTTGCCTGAATTTCGAATGATGGCGGCCATGCCAGGGCACCCTTTCAAGTATCGGGCGAGTTCACACACCGCGGCGTTTGGCCTGATGCTCTGGCGAGGCCATGGCGACGGACAGCTTGGCACAGCAGTCGATCAGACTTTGGACGGGTCCACTGCCTTTGGTAGTCTCGAGGAACGGTCCCAGCCCAGTCTATTCAAACAGCAGCCGGGCAGTGGCGACGGAGACAGGCATTCGTTGTTCGAATCTCGTAGGGTAGCGTAAAAGGCACACTGGGTGGAGCCGATAATGCAAGCGTATATACCGCATGCAATGTTGATTTCCCTTTGGATACTCATGGCGACCTGCCTCGAAGAGCTTCTTTGAGTGTTCGCTTCCCTCAGAGCTTTCGAAAAGAGACGCCTCCAGCAAAGACATTCGCACCTTCCAAGCTCCACGGACCGTTCTGGTGGAGGACCTCGCAGCAGAGACGAGGCTGAGAGCCTCGAGAAGTCTCTGTACTGGTGTAGTCGCTGGCCAAGCGTCGCAGCGGCTCAGATACAGGGAGATACTCATCGAGAATTCCTTGTTGTGGCAGGTCTGGCTTGTCCCAATCTCCAATTGGGTTGTAAGCTTAATGGATAGCTAGGCCAAACGGAAGCATTAGGTCTCTAGCGTACGGAGCCAGGAAATAGCCGGACAAGGCAGACATCGCAGCACTCTTCAGAACTTCTTCCTTGCTGAAGCATTTACCGGCTATGCTTATGCCGCCATTGTTGTATAGGGGATCGTAGCCCTTTTAGGCGCGTCTGTCTCAAATCTCAATCCCTCTGGCGGGAATAGACAGCAAATGATTACTCTAGGGTCAAGTTAGCGGGGGAATAAACCGCGAGCAGGTCATCCTTCGGCGAGACGACCTTTCGACAACTATAGTTGCAGTCTTCTCGCAAGGTGAAAAAGTCTGGACATCCCGCTCTCAGCAGCCATGAGCCCGATTACGCAGCGAGCAGCAACAGCGGCTTGCGCAAAGGGCTGAGAAGGTTGGGGAACTGACGCGCGATCTAGTGGTCAGCATGCGGAAGGCCAAGTTTGACGCTGAGTCCCTTGCCATCACCAACAAAGCGTTCCCTTCGCTGAAGGCTCCGCGTTGATGAAGATGTATCGACTTTGTTAACGTGTGACCTGATCTCCGAAGATCTCCAAATCGAATGTATCAGTTGACGGTGTGGCCGTCATTCTGTAAGCTGTGCAGAAATAGCAATGATGGAGAGTGTGTAGATGAAGGCAGGGCAGCGTCTACAGTGCTCACGCATCGTTTGTATATGTCTTGGCGTGACTATATAGCTAGCTAGATTGTTGTCGCCGCTCCGCTCCCACTCTTACTTCTGACACCACCACCTCGCCATGACTGCTGGAGACGCCCCGCGGCGCCAACGTGGGCGCATCTCCGCCCCTGGAAGTAGGCATCCCTTTCTTTCGAACAGGTACTGCGCTCAACGGACTACGAGCATATGTATCAAACCTCGCAACATAATGGAGAGCATTCGTGTTTGAGGTCACTTCACTCAGTGCGCTAACACCTGATTCACAGAATTTAATATCTTCGGCGACCTCCCATCGCCTTCTCTTCCTTTCCTAGATCCACAACTCGCCGCCTACGACGAGGAGAACGCCGGCATACCTCGTGAGTGACACCTTTCCACCATTCTCATCCTAATTTACTGATATATCTAGCCGCCAATCGCCCCATTTTCCGCCCAGACGTCCCACCTACCGCTGCTGAAGCCGCCTTTTTCCGCCAACTGACCTCAAACACCACCAAGGCCGCTGAAATGAGCACCTCTGCCGACAACTACAAGCCAGGCGACAGTCCAACAGATGGCGCTGAAGCTGCCATCAAATCCTACCTCGAAGAGCTCAAGAAAGCTGCCGCGGAGGGCTCAGACTGGCAAAAGGACGCAAGCGAAATCAACCGGAAGAAGAACATTCACTACTTCTTCGCCAAATACACCACCTTCGAGAACAGCCCGCAATTCACTCAGGCGATGAAGAAAGAATGGCAGACAACCATGGTAGAGATGGTCACTTGGCATCACGACAATCTGAAAAGCAGCCATTGGAAGAACGGAGAGAAGAGGCAGCCCGGACGAGTTGCCGCGAGCATATTGCAGAAGCGGGCCACCTGGTTTGAAGCTGGTGACAAGATGGGTGGCGCTGGAGCGGAGGAGGATGGAGAAGAGTCAGAAGACGAGTGATGCTTCGAGAGATGACAGAGTCTCTGAGAGCTCCTCAGCGACTCAAGAGCGACCGAGCTTGTACAAGGAGTGCTGATGGCATGAAACACAGCAACCTCGCGGAGAGACTACCACGAGTCTAGCCTTGAATACGACGAAGAAATGTGTAACGGTCCAATGACCCTGTCAAAATTCCATATGTCCGCGTTCGTCATGGGACGCGAGTCTTTTCTTTGTTGCTTTATGAAGGTGCATACAAAAAGCAGCTGCCAGCCCTATCTTCGACATCCCTTTCCTCTTCTACCCTGACCTTTTCAGCTTTTTTGACCTTCCTTCTCAGTATAGACATACATATAGCTGGCATGTAACGACAGGCGTCCATAGTAACATACATTTCACGACCACCACCCACACGGCTGGCGTTGCGAGAATCAACTCCTAAACCAGCAGAAAGGATCATCCCTCTCGCTACCACATGTCGGTCCCAATCATGGCCATTGAGACGAATACCATGGCGACGGTTTGTGCGAAAGACGTAGATCCGCAAACAGGTGATCAAAGACATATCGACTCTTTCACAATTGAACGCGGAGGTTCCCCATCATTCCTCAAAGCCGGATTGAAGAACAAAGAAGCGTATGCCAAGCAAAGAGCTCTACTAGGTTCTCGGGAGACTTCCATGCTAGATCTGATATCCGATTCTGAGTTGAAAGATATCAAGCAGGAAGACGAGAGCAAGTGGGTGGGTGCTTTCGTTTCGGGCCTCATTGCGGCGACCAATCTGCCAAAAGAGAAGAACGCTGAAGCACCCTGTGATGCATGTGCTATCATTCACCAGAAGCAGCACTCAACAGCACTTCACTCCAGAGGCTCTCAGAAACTTGCTTCAAATGGTGCCAAGATACAGAAGGCAAAGTATCGATCAGATTTGAAACCTGCACATATATCTTCAAACCCTTTGAGAATCAAGACAGAGTTCAGTAGCCCACCAAGCACTCCAAGAATCGAACGAGAGGTGGACTCTTCGCCATTCACACCGACTGAACTAGACATTCACGATCAGCTCCCTACGCCGTCCAAGACTCTGCAAGAATACACCAACACTATCCACCAAGCCATCCAAACACATCTCGCCTCGATCCGCGAAGCAGCAGAGAACATTCCCAAATGGTGTAAGCAGACACCCAGCATCCTCCAAAGACGAGCACAGTTGCATCGCTGGTTTGGAATGTATTCCGTGTGGGAGAAGGAATCTGCTTTCGGAGAGCAGGATCGTGAGATGTGGAAGAAGTCCTTGGTGCGTCTTACGAATGATCACAATTCGCATATGAGGAGTGCACCCAAAGCGACAGGGAATAGTGTGCATGGAGTTGCTGGAACGCCGTTAGGGAATCGGCAGAGATGTGCGGTTGATAAGAGAGTGCTCAAGAAGAGGAGGGAGTGGTTTGAGGAGGTGAAGACGTCGCAGCTCGCTGTACCGTAGAGAACAAGATTTCTACTTTCAACTATTGTGTGTACGGCACATGCCCGTCGATTTTTTGGGTGTTATAAATAGTTTGTTCCCCTGATCTCTACGCCACGCAAGCCCCTTATCTCTGTGTGTGGCTGACCGTGCGTTGTCACATAGCATGTTTGTATGTACTTATTTCTCGCTGGGTGGACAGTGTTTGCTTTCTTCCCAGGATGCTGTACAGCGACAGAAAATCTCGCCATTCGTCGATCGAGCCGGTCTGGACGCTCTCTTGTCCGTGATGAACAGGACTCCCTCATTTTCTACTCTGCTGGGAAAAGCCTGATTGTATATATACCGGGTGACCCCAATCTTCCTTTGCTAGTGAGGGTTTTCTCGTGAATCATGCTAAATATACTCCGGCTTGAGTGAGCTGCGACTTTGTGGCTGAGTGCCTCATCTCGCCCAAGAAAGCGGGCGTATCATGCAAATACAATTACGAGGACTGCCAGGGAACGTGCAACCATGGCAAGGATAGAGATGGGCCAAGGGCTCAAGGACATCGCTACCATAGCGAACGCGGCCCTGGCGGGCTCGAAATCGATGGCAAGAATCTCGAAGAAGACGCCGAGCGCCGGTGTCAGCGCCAGGAATTCATTGGAGTATGGGGAACCTTCTCTAGCTGAGTGCCTTGAGTGGAGGACTACGAGATACTCAGTATCCGACATGGCAAACCCGCGTGATGAAGGCAAGAAGCTGAGCAATTCCGAGGTCCTATATAAAAGTTGCCAATCCGTGAAGCTCAGTGCCATGAGATCGATACCATGCAAGCGATATCTTTGCATGAATGCCAAGCGATGATTTTGCCGCGATTTGCATAATCGCTCTACTCATACAGCCCACTACTGGTTGCACCACCTCCCTCCACTTCATCTCGCGCACTACCGCCTTACTGTGGCGTCCTTGAAGGTAGCAGAACCAACACCCAGGGTCAAGCTTGGTAGTATACACTCAGCTTCGCGAACTGCTCCTCTCCTCTAGCTGATGTTATCTTGCAGCCAGGACTTCAACGCGCGCAACACAGTCAGGCATCGAGTTTGGTGCTTCGCACGTGCAATACAGCATGACAAAGAACTGTCGGCCGCCAGAGGTCGCGGAGAGGAGCGACTCCGTTCGAGAACTTGAAGCAGACCTCGATGCAACGAAGATCAGAGTTTAAAAGTAGGAAAGGATCACGCCTGTACCAGTCGTACTGGGATGCCACTCGCAACGTCCTTCATGACTTCAACGCGCTCCTCTGCCGCAAAAGCAAGTCAAACGCCCGCTCACTCGTCACCGCAAGTCGGCGTAAGGAGTGCAACGCACAAAGACGTTCGCCCATCCATCCTGGAGTCTGTGGGAGCGAGGCATACCTCTGGTCCACATCAGCTTCGGTGAGGAAAATTAAGTACCTCAGAAGACCAACACAAACTCTTCTGGCGGAGGAAACGCCGCGTGGAGGAGGGAAGAACACTTGCAAGGCAGAATGTCGGCGCGCCCACTCCCATACTACAGTTGACGCATGCAGCTGGCTTACAAACAACTCGATCCGGCACGTTTAACATCGATCTGTTTGTGGAGTTTGACCCGTCAACAACTCCTCCTCCAAGCATGATGCTGCATGGTGCGTCGTCGCTGGCAAGGGAACGTCTGCTGTCATCGACAACGCACACATTCCAGCCCAAGACACCGTCTCCAGCGGCTTCCACATCTTGTACGCACTTTGAGCGATAAACAAGAGCCTTTGGAGAGGCAAAAGGTTGGAGAGGGCTTATCGGGAGGCCACCCGATTCATAATGATCGTGACACCATTATGCCTGCGGCAGGGAAGTGGGCTGAAACGTCCTGTGGCGGTGCACGAGATGATCTGGAGTATTTGGCACGCGACGATAGGGCGCACCAAGCGGGTGTGCTTCCATCATGAGTCGACGACAGTAAGGGGAAGAGGTGGTCGGCGCCTTTGCCACAAGAAGAGGAGAATGGAGGAGTGAACTGATATCAGACTGGCAGCTGAGCCGTCCGCAAAGATTATCAAGACCTGATAGAGAAATCTATTTCGTGTTCTTCCACAGATGTTCACGTTCGATCAACAGAGCTGGGACCAACAGGGACCATACCTTAAGCTCTTCACGGCATTCTGCAAGTGCCGCAAAGGTCGAGGTTCTCACGGTTTCGTAACAAATTCCCACTGCTGGAGACTGACAGAAAACAGAGCAGCCAATCATTGATGTGGGCATCACAGTGACTCTCTACAGTATTCCCATTGCTAATGTGTCGCGTAGGTCAACTTCGCCTTTAGCGTTCTATCCGACGAGCATCCTCGCTAGACAATCTTCGTGCCGGCTTCGCGGTGTCTAGCCATGGAAAGGGAATGAGAGCTGTAAATACGGTTCCACACCACTGCACGCCCTCGTTCAGTCTACTTCCTCTCCTCCGGTGCGAGGACCGGCCAAGATAGACCCGGGGCGTCTCAACATCAGCACTACCAACCTCTTCCCTTAGGCGTAGAATGTTGGAGTCACCAGATATATCTTGATAGCATACGTGCGCTCGAAGTCTCCTCCGAGCACCTGTAGTCCGTATGCTATCAAGATCTACCTGGTAACTCCCACATTCTACCCACAGAAAACTCCACTGATGCCCTTCTTGTAATCTGTCACATCCCATCGAGCCAACTCAATGTTACAACAGCAGAGGCTGGTTTGAGAGGACTGGGCCGCCATAGCTTGTAGGGAGAGTCCCGCCCGCTCCCAAACAACTGTTCATAGACTCAATAATGATCCAGTATGGTATCGTCGGCAGGTAAGCTGTGAGCATGCTCTTATCTCATCGTTGATCGTTTCCCTCCCCATGACTCCTGCTCGTGACAGTTGACTCATCTGTATACGTGCTCACAGCTGTAAAGATGGAAACCAGTCAACTGAGCAGCTGCCTATCGAACTTGTGACTACCATCTGAATAGTACTCTCGGGGCGATCGTCGCTTTTGAAAACACTGACAGCGTTTGCATTCACAAAGTCGCTCGTTCACAGGGCAAGGGATCCAAATTGACCAAGGAACTTCCAGAACAAACTCTCATATTGACATCCTTGTTCAGCTCGATTTTCGATTTCAACGCTCTTAAAACAGGATCGATAGTAAGCTTGTGCGGTTGATGCACTTGCCAGTGCTTCTGCTGGCTTCTCAGAACGTCTCCCAGCGCCACAGCAAATGCAAACCACGTTCTCAGTACCACACGTATCCTCGACGTTTCTCGTAAGCAACTGGGATCTCACCCAAACCTTCATCCACATCCACATGCTGGTATCGATCCACAACCTTGTCCCGCTCACCTCCATCGCACCGAGCTATGTCCTTCTTTTCAATCTTGAACCACAAACACACCTCGACTCCCCATCTCTTCCACGCCGTAGGACAAGCCATCAGTATGCTTGATAGCTTAATCCCCTCTTCATCCCGAACCGAGATCTTCTCTCCAAAGGGCCTCCTCGCTAGAGCAATAAGGATATGGGTAATGGGCGGCTGAGTGAGGAACATATCCAGGCTCGAATAGTTGGCTTTGAGCTTGCCGAGACGACAGTCCAGCAGAATGTCTCTTCGCACAGTATATCCGTAGAGTAGTTCACTGCACTTAGCGAAGAGAAGTGGGTTCAGCTTTCTCGAGATGCGAGGCATGGCGGTTGGAGGGCCATCCAAGCAACATTTAATCCGCACGACACCATATGGCCCAGCTCCACGGGGCATGGCTCCGTCAGGCATGGCTGCAATCGTTGCAGCCTCACTCGTTGCAATTGTACCTGGTGCCAGGAATAGGCGGCGCTGGAGCTTCAGCGACCCTTGGATGGTGTTCCGGAATGCGGAAGCCGTTCGCTGGAGCAGCAAGATGTCTCGAGCCGGGATCAGAACCAAAATGCTTTCGAGAAGCTCCGCCACACCGAAGACCTTTTGCGCGGCGATGCTCTCAGAACCCCGACTTGACTTCACCAGTACGACGTCCTTTCGCGCCTGCAGTGGGTCTTTGGTCGCCAGTGTGGACTTTCTTGGACGCAGGGCGAGCGCGACTTTCCGACCACTGCGCTTCATCAGGTGGCGGGTGCGCTGCCAATATTTGCTGGTGGCATTTGAGACGGCGACGAGGCCACGGGCCATTGTGAGGGTGCTAATCATTGTTTCGGTATGGGCGGAGGGACCGAGGAAGACGGGTGTTTGTAAGTGAAGTTAAGGCGGAGAAGTTTGTGGTGCGAAGGGCTTGAACTCAAAGTCGAAAAAGGTGCAAGTCCCAAATTACCGAAACTTGACATGCCATGAGGCTTTGAACACGTTTTCTACCTATGAGCAGTAGCGTTCGACTGACGCTGTCAATGGCACGACACCTTGGCCTGAGAGCTGGACTGCTCACCCGAGTAACGCTTGTGATAGATCTCTGACAATAGTACATCAACGACAATACA
This sequence comes from Ramularia endophylla, assembly GCA_002116395.1. Classification (NCBI taxonomy): domain Eukaryota; kingdom Fungi; phylum Ascomycota; class Dothideomycetes; order Mycosphaerellales; family Mycosphaerellaceae; genus Ramularia; species Ramularia endophylla. Next base: position 83,181 of record MWSQ01000530.1, on the reverse strand, counting down.
CTTGCCTTGCCACAGCTCCACTTCTTTTCTCTAGTTCAGTGTGACCTCCGCATGATACGGATCGTGAGGCTCCTGCTTCAATGCCCTCCTCTCCCGCCGCAGACGATTACAAGATCCCTCGCTGTCTGTACCAGACCTTGATCTTTTGCTCCAACAATTGCCCGATCTCGTTTTCCGTCGCCACCTGTTTCACCACTAAACTGCTGTCACGATCGGTCATCTGCTCGGACACTTCGTGTGTATGGCTTTCGCGCCCAGGATGCTCTTCTCTCAAATGAACCAGTTGCACGCCCGTCCTTTGACGGCAGCAGCCTGTTCGTCTCGCGGACACTACATAGACCATGACGGAGATTCGCCGTTTTGGCAATGCCGTTCTCCTTCGTGTCGCAGGCGTTCTCCCCGCGCAATCTGTCTCGATACAGCCTATTCCTAGTCCTTCGCCCATCCCTTCGGCTGTGTCTCAGAACCATCTTGTACTCAGACTAGTTCACCAGTGAAGCTCGACTTGCGGATGAGCCTTTGGTCGGGACCGAGGCGGAGCGCGAGCGCTGTGGGGAACGAGTGGACGTTCAGAAATGCAGTGGTAGATGGTATTTGAACGTGCTCGTTGCAACGGCGTGCTCCAAAGCGCCTTGATGCCCGCGGTGGCTGCGCTGTTCCTGGAGCCGGGAGACTGTTGCTTGCGGAACGAGTGGAATCGTGGTGGTCCAAGATGGGACAGTGACGTAAAGAAGCCAGCGATAGACTGAGGAATGAGGAAGAGAGAGAAATGGCGGCTAAATGGCCAGTATGTGAAGGTGGAGGGCGATCGAGGTTTCCTGTATCAAATATGATTGTAAGTCTCGGCATCTCCTCAATAGGTCCTGATGCCTCTGCTACGATTGCAAACACTGCAGGTTGACAGCCGAGATTTTAGGCGCATATGTTCTACTACCTCCTCCCGCCTGGTGTGTGGTCGGCGAGGACTCTGTTCAACATGCAAACTGCCCACTCTTACTGAAGACACTCTTACTCGCAGCTTCAGCAGAATGGTCTGTAGTTTGCCCCTCCGCACCGTGGTCTGAGGGACATGGATTCCTCGTACACGTCGAGCCTTGTGGGTGTAGTGACCTCTTTGCAGTTTCTCAAGGCGAGAAGGGACACCGTTACAGTTCCTTGTGGCGAGAAGGGTGTAACGAAGGGAAAGTTGCGGCAAGCTAGAAGTTGAATGCTGCGAAGTTGATGGAGGGTGAGACAGAGCAAAAGCGGTGCCAGCAGCAAGCGTGAAAGAAGATGGCCGGCGATGAAACGCGAGAAACAGCGAGAGTGGATGGATAGGAACGAGGCGATTGTGCATTTCGTGGTTAGATATTGCTTGAAGTGATATGTCACCACACTGGTTCATGCTGACAAGACGATCGTGAAGTACACATTGTCTGCCAATGAAGCTGTACGTCCGCTGCAATGCCACTTCGATATTTTCGAGCTCCTGCTCAGCCTCAAGGCTCACCTGCGGCTTCAACCTCTTCACTACGTACATGATCTTTCTCTGGTCGATCCAAAGTTGCAGGGTGGGAACTTGCTGGACAGGAGCATCATTTGTCTGGCATGAAAGGGGTATCTTGATACTTCCGTCCGTCCACTTCAGCTTATTTCCTGCCTTCAAATCACCCTCCCTCTTCCCCTCCTTTCCTTCCTTCCACTCTCTCTTCCCGAGCAGCTTCGATTCGAGCGTTGAGCGTTGGTCGTTGGACGACTCCTGCAGCACAAACAAGATCAGTCATGATTGCAGAGAGGAAGTGCAGGAACAGGGAAACATACACTGCTCATGACGCTTCTTCGTTTCGTCAAGGTTGGTCTTCTTGATACCGCTGACACAGTCGTGGAGAACACCGGGCTGAGGACGACACAAGGCCAGAACGAGAAGAGAGCGGGTGTCGTGTGGTGTTGGTGGTAGCCAGTAGTGGCATCAGGTCAAAACCATGGTGTCGACTTCTCTGGCGGAAATTGCTCGGCTTCTAGTCATGGAGACCCGCACGCATGGGATCCTCTCCCACAGCCTCCACGCCTTCCTCGCCGCCGATCGTGCATTCTCCGATCAAGTATTGTCGGAGATAGATCTCTGTCTCACCAGGAACAGGATAGTAGAAGTCCTCGAGATGGTCCTGGGGAATGACCGATCGCGACCGGGTCTTGCATGGAGGGCCCATCGTCCGTCGGGTCGCCGCAAGGGAGGCGCTGGCACAAGACAATGATGTCGACGGCACTCTGGAAGGTCATGAAGCCGTGACCCATGTTCTGATCATGCTGGCAATTCACACGAAGGTACGAGACATTGTATTGCCCGAAGGCCAAGGTGTCAAACAAAACTAGCTGAGATCGGGCTTGCGCTCAGCAGCAGGCGAGCCTTAAACTGCTTGTAACCCCACTTGTTGGGACGTTGCGCAGCATGTCCACCGACGCTGAGCGGGGTTGTCTCCTTTGGAGCGCCCTTCTTGAGCGGCTCAGTCTCCTGAACCTCCCAGGTGTGGCGGGTGTCAGCCCCTGCAGTGACAAGTCAGCAAAGTGTTCAGAGCAGGAGGAAGGGAAAGGTAGTATACGCACCCGCCACTGGACCTTCATCTCTCCCAGTCCTTATCGTCAACACGACGCAAACACCATCAACTTCGTGACCATCCTGGTGATGTGTCCCCTTCGTCAAGGCAGGAGACGTGTCATTGTGGTGTCCGAGCACTATCGCAGGCTTTTCTCGCGGGTCTTCGGCGGGTGGTGGAGAGAAGCCGGTTGAGTCCCCGGTGGTAACGGTCTTCTAGCATTTCCTTCTCTCTTCGGGCCGAGATGCCGACGGGGCGGTGGGAGGTGTCGTGTCGGCGGTTGACTGGTGGCGTTGACGTGGTTCCCACGAGCACTTGACGGCAGGTCTCACCGGAGGATATGGTGATGTTCGGTGGAGGAGGTGAAGGATGAGGTTCGGCTGTGCTGAGGTAGGTTTCGTGGACGGTGCTGCTGAAGCTGAGAGGAGGGTCGCAATCGGGATGCATCTGCTGTGGCAAAGTCAGTGAGCTGGAGAGAGGATGAAGTAAAGTGGAGCGGAAGCAGGACATACCACCGGATGTGTCTCATACCTCTGTGACACCTATGCTTCGGTGATGGAATGGAAATCATTGAGAATGTTATTATGTTCTTGCTCGGGAGCTGCTGAGTGAAAACGTTGATGTCATCCTTAGGGAGGAGGAGGAGGGAGGAGGTCTTGGATCATGATGATGTCTCGTCATTGAGAGCGATGGAGAGAATGCCGCGAGCGCAAGGAGGACTCTGTACCTGAGCCTGGCGCGAGAAGACCGAAAGGTGGGCGAGAGACAGAAGGTTGGTGTCCTGGAGTAGCGGTGGCGGACAAATTACTCGGAAGCTAGGTCTCCGGTGATGGTGACGGTTGATGATGGTTTGCGGCGGTCAGGGTTGACGACGGTCAATGGTATCGCAGCACATCGACGGCTGAATGGCGAGAGACCGAGCTTGAGGAGACCGACGGTGGGTGAGCGACGTTGATACGGACCTGGACAATGTCAGAAAAAATCTCAGATGTGAAAATGGGCGCGATTTACTCACATCTCGCTCAACATCACCTCGCCATACGCAGGCCGCCAAGAGAAACCCTCCGGGCCAGGGTATGAAACCCCAACCCGATGGGCCCCCTTGGCGGCCTTGCTGGCATGAGTGCGGGCAGCAAGGTCGGGCTTGTCGTCGTCGTCGTCGTCATCGTCGGCGGCGGTGGATTTGTGAGGATCTGGGCCAAAAAACTGCTCCTCAACATCAGGTGCGCCGGGCGTGTCTGTGCTGCAGAGCCGTCGTATGGGTCAAAGTTGCTCATGCCGAATTGCATGCTGTTCGCAACCGATGGCGATGGGCGCCAGCCAGCAGTCTGGTGTGGAACGGCGGGAATGGCGCCGAAATGGTTGATGGCGAGCCTTTCAGCGCTCACTCTTCCTCCTTCACCGGGTCCTGGTTGAACAGAAACACCGACCGACTTTACTCGGCGTGACGATGGTGACAGTTTCCTTTCCCCCATCTCCTCCACTCTCGTTGCCCTCTGTACGAGGAGCTCCCAGGAAGCGACGGTGGATTTCAACCGTTGCGATACGATCGTCGCCCTCGTACTTCATCTCCGCCTTGCTCGGCCAGCCTGCGATCTCTTTCGTGATCATTTCGAGACCGGAGGCATGGATTTGCTCACGACCATCCTCAAAGTTGGGTGTGAAGACGGTCTTTTGAGCGAGCACGGCCGAGCGATTGCCCTCGAATTTCTTGCCGCCAAAGGCCAGCTTGACCGGGGGTGGGTGCTTGCAACTGTGAGATATGGTCAGTGATGGGCATGGTGCGGAGGTGGAAGACTGACTCACAGCCAAAAAAAGGCATTTTCCGTTTAGCACACCTCAGCTGCTCAGTCAAACGCTGGCTGTAGAGCGTGGGGTAGTGGACCGAAGCACCAACGCCTAGTACTCTCTCTCCAGCTGCCGGAAAACCCAAACGCCAGTCCTGCAAGATTGTCAGCGGTGAAGTGAGGAGGCGGTGAGCGGAGAGAGGGGAAGTCATTACGCTTTTCATCCGCACCAATGCCGCGAACGATAGGGTCGCGCCGAGCGAGACATCGGTTTTTGGTGGTGAAACCACCGGCCATCGACCAGAGTCGTGTCGAAGAGGTGACCAGAACACCTCTAGCCATACCCAGTCGCCACTGTACTCACTTCCAGCGACCCAAGCTGGAGTGAAGTCGAGGAGGTGTGGTGGATGTGAGTGTGTGGTGATCATGATGCTGAAGATCATGTTGATGGAGAGAAGAAGAAATTTTCGATGAGGGCGCTGAGGAGGGACAGGCTTTATAGTCAACTTTGGAGCTCAAATGACGCTAGTGCTCAATTTGGTGTTCCTCTCGAACGACGATAGAGGGGTATCGACAGCTGGAGGACGTGAGAGACCTGTGTCAGCGTACGAGTGAAGGACACCAAGGCCTTGTGAGATGCTGGCTGCAAGGACACAGTCTCCACGTTGTGAATAGAACTCTATGCTCCATAGCGCGACATGCTCTTGATCCTGGAGGTATCTCTGCAATGTAAGTTGGCGGCGGCGTCCTCCTTGATGTTTTCAAGCGGACCTCACTTCATTTCCTCGTCGTGAAGCGCTCAACAATGCCACATCATCCCTCATTCACAACAATACAGCACAGCGGCAACACGATGGGATCTCTATCTACAATACTACAGAAGCTCACGGAGACGATGAGGAAAGCTTGGGAAACGATGACAGCAAACACGCCAGAGGCGGAGGAGGAGAGTTCCCCTGAGTTGAGGCCAGCGCGGAAATACGGGTACATTTGCGGGATCAATTCTGCTGGAGAGGAGACGTGCTACTCGCTGGAGCCGCCGAGGGAGTCTTTTGGCGCTGAGAGAATATCGACGGATCAAATGAGTTTGGAGCGGTGAAGAGGCGTTTGCGGAGGAGAAGATGAGGCCTGGAATGCGCAAACGCGCCTCGTTGCGTAAGAGTGCGTGAGGTAGTGAGCGGGCTTCCTGGGTTGCTCGCTTCCACGACATGATGCATACGCCCGCGCCAGCATGGTCAAGTCAAGCACATCAATTGGTACGCTCTTGCAGAGCGGTGAGACTACATCGCTGATAACAATCACCTCCAGCGAATCGCTTCAAAATCCACCGCCCTTCGATACATCAGTCTTCAGTTCAGCTTCAGAATGGAAAATGTGGACGCCGCTTGGCCGCAAAGCCTCACACCAGCCAAAGACTAGCCACTGTCTCGCTCGCCAGGGGGAATTCAGCGTTCTCGCTGAGAAGGAGCGCAACAAGGCCAAAGAGTAGAACACCGGCTGTTCAGTGCGGGTTGACGAGAGAGAGTTGGGGCAGCGGGTCGCAGTGGTATGTCTCACATAAGCGCGCATTATTCCTTTGTCGAAGGTTTCTGACATCCGATTGACAGGGAATCCCAGAAGTCGATCTTCTACTACTATGCGGACACCTGCATCAACTTCAACGGGCTGGACGTAAAGTAGGCCAAGCAACATCGGAAGGGAAGCGCCTGGCGTTTGGCTCTTCATACACACGACAGGACGTACCAAAACATGGGTCAGCGCAGACAAACTTAGCAATGCATTAATGTGTGATATCAGCGGTGGTCTCATGGTACTCATCAATCTGCTCATCGGCTACTTCGTCGACTAGTTCGGATGTCGCCTCATCAGAGGATACTTCGCAACCTTCTGCACCCTCCAAAATGCTGCAGTTGGCGTCATGATGATCTGCATCTTGAACCAGATATAAGAATAGGCGGAAGTATTCGCATCTGTAACTCCTTCCAGCTCCGGCTCTATGGTACCGATGTCTTCGCAGAAGAAGCGCAAGCTGGCTTTAAAGATAGCGGTTACACAGAGAAATGGATGAAATATATGATGCAGAGCGACTAAAGATGCCAGTTGTGAGCGCTTTGCATCTAGGATCAAATATAGAGCAACGTCGAAGAATTGAGGAATACGTGCTCTCAGAAGACAAGATCTTGGTGTTACTTCGATGTGACTCGGTGCGCGATTTATTTGCTACAACTATAAAGCTGTTCGAGGGTTATGGACTGAGAATCGAAAACAACATGAGGAGCACGTGCTCTCAGAAGACAACACTTCACCGCCGTGGGTTACTTCATCTTAACTTGATGTGGAACTACGTGCTCGAAGTGCACGGTAGTTCGAAGACTAACGACAGAGATTCGACAATAGCGTAAGGAGCACGTGCTTTCAGAAGATAGCATCTCGATGTTACTTTTATGTGCCTCGTCGAGTGATGTTTTTGCTCTTAGCTGCACGGGTGTTCGACGACTAAGGACAGATAATCGACAACAGCGTGAGGAGCACGTGCTCTTAGGAGACAACACTTCAGCCTCGTAGGTTACTTTATCGTGACTTGGGGAGTGATTCACTTGCTCTGATTGCACGGCTGTTCGACGACTATAGACAGAAGACCGACAACATCGTAGGGAGCACGTGCTCTCAGAAGACAATACTTCAGCCTCGTGGGTTACTTTGTCGTGACTTGACATAGAATTCACTTGTTAGCTTGCCAAAAACGGCTAGCGTCCTTTTGTTAGCGTTCCAGAAAGCTAGCTCTTAAACTCAGCTTCGTGGCGATCTCGTTAACCATCTTACCCACAACATCACCCGTCATCGGCATGGATCATCGCAAGAAGTACATCACCATGGTCGGCTGCTTCATATGCCGCGGAAAGGGCCATAAGACCACCAACTGCCCGTCTCGAGGCGATGGGAAGCATCAAAAGCATGGTGGATGCTATATTTGTGGAGCCACAGGTGAGCTTCGCGTTTGATCCTTTCTCCCGCGCGCATTTCTGACAGCTTCTCGAAGACCACCAAAAAAGCTACCACGATGACTTTCTTGCCCGAGCCGAGAAGTGTGAGCGATGTGGTGGAGCCGGACACAACAGAGGAGCCTGCACATCCGCTCGAACGACTCTCGAGCCGCGCGGGATTCAGAGTCGACAAAGCAAGCGCCGCTTCGAGACTACTGCGGAAAAGGAAGACTTGAAAGAGCAGAACGCTAGCGCCGGCAAGTGTGATGAGGATGCTGCCGCCACGGAGTACGCCTTAGAGAATTCTGTGAAGGCATCGAACTCGAGCGAAGATGAGAACAGCGAACCAATTGATTACGACTTCATCGTCAAAAACATTGGCGCGAAATCGAAGCAGACTAACTTTCTACGCCATTCTGAGGTCCGTTGGGCAGCGGCAGCGACACCAGAGACCGACCTGCTAGACCTACCTTGCCGGCCATCTCCCAACAACCCCAGAGACTCGCGCTATGGCTCTGAGAATCGACCTGCACCCCATAGATATCGCACACACATCAACCACGCTGCTTCTCGTGGCAGACCAGAAGACACTGCCTCTGCCTACGTCACCGGAGCTCCATCCCACATCGAATGGCTTTCCAACGGCGATCGCGAAAGTGCCACGCGAATTATCAAGCGCATTCGGGAGACCCGTTTGCGCGGCCGTGTAGCACTGGAAGCATTGATGAACGGAGAAGATACAGCGGGTATCACTTGCCAGAGCCTGATCGACGCTGTGAGGAGTCTCATCGCAGAGGAGATTGCTTCGCTGCCCTCTCCTATTGCTGCAACCGCCAAAGCGCAGCAACAGGCTTCTGTCAGCGCAACTTTACCAGCCCGCCAGAGCCGCTTCTTCCCCACCCCGCAGCCTGTTCAGCATGAAGTCCTTACTGCCAGACATGGCGCAGGTCGCCGCACATTTGAGCCTCTGCGTGAAGGTGTGGCAGATGGAAGTTGCAAACCTCTCCAAGGTTCACTGAGAGACGATGCAACTTTCATCAGGGCTCGTGGGAACATCTGGCCCGGCATGAGAGAGATTACCCAGCAATCTCTCGCGGGTTTGCACCTCCCAGGCTCTGAGCAGGATCCGGACTCAATCTGTCCCGACGACTTCATGATGAGCCTGACTCAGGAGCAACTGGAGACTTTTCGTCCAAAGACACACTCTTCACCCCGTTAGGCATTGGTCTGTCGCTGCATCCTTCTGAGCACTACCTATTTTGCTTGCCCTATCGAATCTCCTCAATACTTGATTTGGATTTGATGGAGGCTCAAGCATCAGGATAGCGATCGAGAGACACACAGCCGGAGGAAAAAGATACAGGTTTGTTGATGCTCTGAAGCTCACTAGTCAAGACCCCGCTGACGGTATTGTAGCCGCTTCACGGTAAACTGGAGAGCGATGTATTATCTGAGAATTGGAACCGACGTCAAGCAATGGACTGGAGCGACAAGCGGGCTCGTTGTTGCCTTGTTCACCTTTCCAAATGTCTGCGGTTTCTAGCAAGCTTGCAGACCGATCCCTGGTCTTAAATTCCTAGCTTTCAACTGACCAGTGTCTCTGTCAGGCTTTTCATTTTCATTTCTTCATCTGCATAATTCGTTATCGTCACTTTTATCTGCACACTAAAGCATCATAGCACCGCTCATTCAACTCGCTGAAGCGATAGACTAAACAGAGCTATCTGGCATTGCGTAGCTTGAACATAGCGATGGCTGCAATAGCTTCTCTCAGATTCAGGCTCCTCAGCAAGGTTGCCTCTTGCTGGCTGATATCATTTTGATTGATCCGATTTGCGGCCAGAAGCGCAGAGTAATCGTATGAGGCTGTCACAGTGCCCTGAGCTTTCAGTCCGCGGGAGTGAAGTCCCATCTCTACGACCTCCCTCTCCGAAAAGGGACGCTGTGGCATCGAACCGCCACCTACGTCTCTTGTTGTGCCCAGAGAAGCGCCCACCTGGTCTCCATTCAATGTGGAAGATGCGTGCCTCCCATCTCTGTCCTGCTTCTCGCAGATGGCGATATCACTCTCTTGAAGAAACTGTCTGCAGGTCTCGCATTTGTTCCATTTGCAGAGGAGTGTCGGAACCCTGATCACGTTACGATAAGTGTCAATGTAGATCACAATGGCTTCGAAGTCGATCTCTGGCAACGTGTCCCGAAACGCATAGTTGCTGCTTTCCTCCGGCCAAAACACCATCTCTCCATTAGGGCGGAGCCAGCAATCGCGGACAGAGTGTATAAATGGTCTACCTCCGGTGCCGAGCAATGGAAGGCTTGCAAGCTCAGGTCTCGAGGCACACTCTGCGGTACAAGCTTTTGCATCGCAGACCATAACATCTGCAAAGTATCCAGGGTCGTTAGAGTCTGGATAGAATCTGGACACGGAGATGCGCTTCACCTGGCCGCCTCGCGCATAAGCCTGTATGTCAGAGTCCTTGGAACCTTCGGAACGCCAATCGCCGCGCCCGAATATCTGGTCTTCCTCAGCAGAACGAGCGTGGTAGCCGCGGTGTTCTCGCAAGTCTGCCAATGCGCTTCGATGGACCATCTCTAGAGAGAGAGGAGCACGTTGCTCGCCAGCGGCCGAAGCGACTCCAACGTGGTCAGTGGTCGATTGGTCTGGGGCATCCCCGTTCGCTGCCACGTGCTGTCTGCACCTTGCGATATGCTTGTCACCCAAGAAGTCTCGGCAGACCATACACTCGTCCCACTTGCAAACCAGGGTAGGGACTGTGATCTCTTGCTGCCCGTCGCGGAAAGTGACGTCGATCAGTCCTCCTAATCGTGGGAGGATTTTGGAGAACTCCAAGTTTGGAATTGCCGCCGGTTGAAACACGAAGGCTCCGGTGGGAGACTTGACGCAGTCTCGAACATAATGTACTGATGGATATCCAAATGTGTCCATTGGCGACATGTTCACCATTCTGGCACAATTTTCGTTCTTACATCTGGCTGGATCGCAGATCATGACGTCTGCAAGATACTCCGGATTGTTGGCAGCTGCCTTGAAGATGATGCGCTTTACAAAACCCCCTCGTTGATATGCAGTAGTATCATGACTCTGGGTCCTTGAGGATCGAGGCATAGTGCCATTGAATCTGTTCTTGACTTCTGCGTGATGGAACAAGACACCGTTATGTATCGATGAGCCAAAGGCATCATATCTATGAACCATGGCGAGCTGAGCAGCCGGACCCCGCTGATCTTGAAACAGAATATCCGAAGCCCTGGCCTTAAAATCGGTAGCTTGCTCAAGACTCAACGTCTTGAGGTGTGCAGAAACAGCATGCAGAAGATTGTCGCTCTCCAGTTTGGCCATGTTGGTAGTGGATAGTTCATCAGCATTGAGTGAGTTCTTCAAGCTCAAGGAGCTCATTCCGACTTGTGGGAGAGATAAAGGGGCAAGCACTCCTTCCGGTGGCTCCTTCGTTCCAGTCGTCAAACTCACGCCGCTGGAACCCACAGAAATGGGGAAATTGAGTTGCAGAGAGGGAGCAGCTGGAGCAGACAGAGCTGGTGGGGTCATCAGATTGACTTGAACGTCGTACATGCTGTTTCCGATCTGATGGCGGATCGCATAAGCACCTTGGGTGCTGCCCCTGAGACGAGTCGCAACAGTCTCGATTTGCTGTCGTTCAGCAGCGAAATTCGCGAACTCTTGCGGTGTGTAGTTCATTGTGTTGTAAATATTTGGGCGATCAAGAAGCTTCCAATGATTGTCTATCCGGTCTGTAGACCACCTTGCGTTGTAGTGATCTTGTATGTAGGCAAAGGTGAGATGCCTCAGGCCAGTGATGTCACGAAAGACAACCACAGTCTCGCTGTCAGAAAATTCATACTCATTCAGCAAGACGTGCAGGGTGCGATGCTCGTGAAATTGCCATGGGTGTCCTTCGAGGTTTGTGGCAGCTTGGGTAGCTGTTCCATGGCCACCATGCAATGCAGGGTTGGGTTGATGGTCAGCTCCGACATTTCGGGGAAACTCCAAATTGCCATCAGGATCTTTTTCTCCGACGGCTGGGAAGCAAAGCCGTGCATTTGGCTGTGCTGACATGCTGGCCTCGTGATAAGGGCGTGCATTTGGCTGTGCTGACATGCTGGCCTTGTGATGTAATGGCTTGGGAAGAATGGGAGTCTTTCAGTGAGTAGGGTGCAAAGTCAAGGCGTACAGCGAGAAGATTGGATTTTGACAACCAAAGGGATGATTAGGATGAGTCTTTGGATTGAGGAATAGCAGCATCCAAGGCACGACTCTTAGTTTGCTCGATCTTTGTCCTGCCGTCCATCCATGGAGCTTTGGAACGGGAGAGAACATTCTCTGAGCACTAGCATGATCGCCTGAGTTCTGGATCTGGCTCTGTTGACATTCTACGCCGAAGAACCAGTCCTAGTTCTGCTACGCAGGATCTTGTTGAAGTCCTCATATCTGAACCGCCCCCTGTCCCGGTAACTTTCATCGCTGTCGCAGCTAGCATTGGATTCCATTTCACTCCCCCGATCGTTCATCTCAACAAGTTGCTTAACGTCACTATTCCATTGCTCTTGTTCCGCACAAGGGGTCTGTCTTGGCCCATTCTCCTGCTCCCGTCTGGTTTCCAAGGTGTCTTCGTCCAGCCCCTTCCGAGCCAAACATCTCTGACAACTATACGCTCTGCACACCGCACTTGGGACCGATAGGTTTTCAAATCCATTGTGATATATGACATCGCGATGTTGGAGGTCAGTTGGAATCTCACTAGCCAAGGATGGGGCATGAGTGTGATCTGGGTAGAACTCCAGCCCTGTATCTCCGTCATCGACGCAGTCTGCTTCGTGGACAAACGGAAGCCCAGCATTTGCTGGTGTCGATGAGCTATACGCTTCGTCGCTCTTCTCGCATCGAGCGCAGGCTTCTGGGTCGCATACCATGGTGTCCGCAAAGTGAGCAGGCGAATCATACGTCTCGGGGTAATAGATGCGTATTACGGCGCCACCGAGATCGTACCCCGGTCTTTGGCTAACCTCTGCACTGCTGAACCAAGACGAACCTGAATTGCGCCGTCTTTGGTTTGGCGTGGCGATGGTCTGTGTTCCGTCTTTGAAGGTGACCTGCGAGAGCAGGCGATGATGAACCGTTTCGAGCGTGGTCTGACAAGTTGATGGTCTTCGCTGTCCGAGAACTTTTGCGTTGCGAAATCGCGGGCCCTTCACTTCTTTCAGCTCGTAGCCGGGTTCTGAAATTGGCGCGCCATAGTACGCAATCTCACGCTCAGCTTTATTTCGATCCCCCCGTTGCTTGGAGGCTGCTGTATTTCGGGTGATGTTGCTCTTGGAGGATTTCTTGCGCTGTCTGGACCGGGAAACCGTCTTCATCAATGGATCATGACGTCTTTTAAGATGCGCAGGCGTGATCACTCGCGGAAGCATGGATACAGTGATATTCTCAAAGATCCAATGACATATGCTACGATTGCCAGAGACTCTGAGACGTGGCTTCGGCTTTGGCTCCTTGTTTTGGGCCTTCCACATCTTCTTGGGCCTCAAAAGCATTTTGTGGCCAGCACACACGGGCTCTGGATTTACACAAGTAGTTGAGTGTAATCCTTGGGTTGTTTTACAACGGCGTGCTTGATCGGGATAACGAGAGGTTGTTGAGCGCATTGACGTCGGGCACAGTGTTAGATAAAGTACATCAATGGAAGTTTTTCCTGACTTAGGTGAGCAACAAGATACCGAGCGTTGGCGTCGGAAAAACAAAGAAAAAGGGGTGTTGAGCATTGTTACATGCGAGCTTGGCAGTTGAGAGAGCCTGCGCTGACCGGATCCGGCATCGCAACAAGGAGCAAAAGAATGAGGCCCATTGCTGTGGGATTTCCCCGTCTGAGGACTGACGAAAACTGGATATATCGGCAGGTGAGTGACGGTCGACGATTCGTGATCAAGCTTGTTCATTAGTAATTGGTCCACCCAACAATCGCTAACGAAAGGGAAAACTTCAACATGAGCTCAGATTAACGAAATGTATTGACTCCTAGTCCACGCAACAAGGTCTGTGATACTGGCGTTAATATTCCACATTTAACAGTACAAGTGAAGACTTTCCTGCGAGTCGCAATCGTCCAAATCATCCAAGACGGGTTCTCCGTCTGGTTGTCCTCCGCGGACTAACGTCATATAGATCATCTTCTTCCTCTTCCGCAGCTGGAATATCTTCCTCGTCGTCCTCATCGTGCTCATCCTCCTCTGCAGCGTGCCTGTCCGCCTCGTCTTTTGGATCACATATAGAACAACTTCCAGCTTCGCAAACGAGACTCGGAGCGGAGATTGCCGTCGCACCTGAAGGTCCACCTTGTGGGTACACCGGCGTGGCAGTAGTTGAAGAGGTAGCCGGCGGAGTCCAGTATACATATGGACCAGCAGCTGGCGTGAAGCTCGGTACTGGGTTGAGAGCAGCACTGTTCAGATCTCTTCGATGCACAAAAGGAGCGTTACTGGGAGTACCGCTTTGATTGATCTGAGTCTTGTTTTTTCTGTAGCATGTCACGCATCTTCGTAGCTGGCAAGCCATGACATCGCGAGTCGTGTTGTCTGGAAAGTCCACTCGATAGACACATCCACCCCATTTCCGAACGTCTGGATCGCTGACGAAGTACTGGTCCACGGTACCTCCTCCGTTTCTCTTCGTCTTGGTATCAACAAGGTACTGGACATTGGTTGCGTTGAACGTCAGTTGCTTTTTGTGGCACATACGGAGAGTGCCAGTTGGTATCTGAGGTGTTGGTGGAGCAGCTGGAGCGCTCTTCCCTCCTGCTGCTGGCTTTGGTCTTTGTTCTTTGGGCTGAGGAGCTCCTAGCGTGGGTCCAGATGGGAGCACAGGCGGCGGAGGACCCATGTCTCCTTTCGAGGTTGCGGGAATCGCTGTCGTGCGCAAAGTAGGAGCTGGTTCCTCGAGATCCTCTGTCAAGTCAGTGATACTTCGCTGAGGTGGGTTGGTAGTGCGGTTAACTCCTCTCGTGTTGTTTGCTGCACGGCTGTTGCTTGACGAACGCGTAGTTCTTGCTGGAGCTTGCGTCACGATTGTCGAAGAACTGGTTCTTTCTGGGCCTTGCGCAGGGTAAGGAGGAGGAAGAGAAAGTCCTTCGTCACACTCTGCCACCGGTATGGTGATTCCACTCTGCGCAGCAAGGCAGATATCACACGCATCTTTGATGCACACTGCGCTCATGACAGGCTGCGCTATTGCGAACCGACTTCGCTGAGAATATTTCACCAGCCTTCTCTCAATCTGAGGGACTTCCCCTTGGTCGAGGTTGATACCTGTATCAGGTGCGAAGATCATTGGTCTGCCGTCGCTGTATTCCACGCAGTCTTTCACGTGCACAAATGGTAGCCGATAGTCTGTATGCGCGCGCATCGCTCGCCCAGGATACACGCAAAAAGCACATGTCTGGAACTGGCAGAGCATCACGTCGTAGAGGGCAGAGTTCGCGCCTATGGCAAAGACTTTCATGACGGGTCCGCCGTAGTGCCATTCAGGGTCCTCGGGGCCTTTCATGGCGCTTCGAAAACAGGCATAACGAACCAAATTTGCTCCCTGGTCGTCCCTAGCAGGATCGGGAGTGTTTCGGGTAAGACTTGAGCGATGCACCATCCAAAGAATGTTGCTATCGTCTGGTCGGCATACTGGACAAGTCGACGGAACACACTCTCTGCTATTCTGTCGGAAGGTTGTACCACCTTCAAAGTATATCACCGTACGTGGACCGTGCCTCCCAGCCACTACCGTCGACTTGTAAAGGTCGCTATTCCAAGAAGGCCTGAACATTGTCCCAGGGCCAATCTGCTCAGTGTCGTTTCGGTGAATGAAGGGTTGTCCGCCGTAAACGCCACCTTGCTCCAGCTCCACGACTCCTGACTCGTACCATGACGTTGTTGAATCCTTGCAAAAGCTGCAGGCTCTTACGTCGCATATCATCACATTAAAATCGCGGTCTGTGCCGGTGACAGGTGCTGTGACGAAGATGTTCATGACAGGACCACCTTGCGCGTACATGCTGTCACCATTCGTATCATCAAACGTCTTGCTATAAGCAGCGCTGTAAACGGGTACGCCTTGCATGTTTTCGTTACCGCTTCGCTCGGCGTTGGGTCGAAGATCAGACCAATGAACCATTCTTAGATTGCGAAACGCAGGTCGGGCGTAGAATATCTGCGGTGTTTGGACTACCTGAGCCGGATCCGGGCTGCAGAAGGAACAAGTAGCTGGATCACAGACTGCGGCTGGTACAGCAATCCTGCTTCCTGCTACGACGAAGCTGATTGCCGTTGGCACCATGCGTTGTATTGACTGGTTGACATCCAGTGCCTGGCTGTCCGAGGGTGGGCTAAACTGACCCTGACTACACTCAGTTGCATGGACAAAGGGTCGGTTCAATACAGGGGATGCTCCAGTGGCCGGCACTCCTCTTGCACAATCAGTACAATCGCACACCATCAAATGCCATTCGCTGTCTGGTTCTCCTGTAGCGGAGATTACCAAAGCATTGATTGCGTACCCCCCGCGCCTCCAAATCGAAGATTCTGGACCGAAGGTAAGACTCTCGTCGGTGATGTATTGCGGTTGGCCAGGCACAAGATTTCCTCCCGCGTCTTCGTTCCGATCGAGGTCCTTGAGATGTACCATTCGAAGTGAGCCTGCAACATCACCTTGCTGCCCACCAGAAGTGCTGATCAATGTTCTAGGTCGCTTGGGACTTGGACCCTCAAGCGGATCCCCGGAACGCTTGTTGGACGCCTGACGTTCGCCTCCTTCCACGGCGCTACATTGAGCGCAGGTTTCTGGGATACAGGATACGCCCTGTACAGCTGTTCCACCCGGGGTTGCAGATCCTAGATAGCGGATCGTTTCAGATGGGTAAGTACCGTAGTCCACATCGCAATCCTCAACATCATCTTGTAGATCTTGAAATCCTAGTCTTAGGTGTGCAAATGGCACCCGATAGGGCTTGTAGGGTCGTCTTTCGGCCCCCCTTGGTGTACATGTCTTGCAACTCTCAAGTTGGCAAAGCATTACGTCCCAATCATCCCCCGCGGGCTCAGCGTCTATTGGAGAGCGTGGGGTCCTAGTGACAGATGTCGCATCGTCATCGGATGTAGAAATGTCGGGAATGAACACTCTTAGAATAGGGCCCCCATGGTGCCACTCCTCTACTTCACGACCAAATGTGTCTCCGTACTGGCATGTATAGCGAGCCATTGTTCCATCGCCTCGATATGGAGTGACGTCTCTCCTATGAACCATGTGCAGAGAATTCGCGATGTTCTTGGGCCGTGGATCTGGTCTGTTGGGGCTGCAGAGACTGCAGGTTTCACTTCGACAAATCCTGCTTTCGACGCTCAAACTGTTGCCGGCTTCGAAGTATGTGACGGATCTTGACCGTGAACTCGATGTAGGCCGCAGAAGGGTGCTCCAATTAGGCGTGAAAATCGACTGGTTGGGACGATTTGCGCATGTTCCGCTATGCACCATAGGCCTGTTTTGGAAGAAAGGGGTGGCTGGAGTATTGAGATGTGTGCATCTATTGCATGCCCATCTGTCACACATCATGACATGATATTCGGCTTCTGGCACCTGCTTCGTCCCGAATGTTCCTCCAGAAATTCGAACATTGTACACCAACCCACCCAAGCTCCACATGGGATCCGTGTCGCGAAAGACGAACTGGTGTTGTGTTCTGAAGGCGTACTCCCCCTCAACCCAGTCACCATCCGACGCGCTTCTTGCAACCATGTCTTTGTAATGTACCATGGAGAGTCCACGACTTGGGTCGCTGTTCGTGTTTTCATTGAGCAGAGCGTACCCTGAGGGATCCAAGGGAGGGAGATCTGCAGGAGAATATGGATCCCTGTTGAACGGCACGCTGACAGCTCTGGGTACGTCTGAGGAACAGACCTTGCAGCTCGACCGTATGCACACCGCACTTGTGACTGTGAGAGACTTTGAGCCTTGGTAGTATGTAACAGTCTTACCCTCGTAGCCCCAGGAAGCAACATACGGAATGGGAGTAGACAGTGCGGCCTGAAAAACGACATTTCCAGTGGGAAAGGCCGAGCATGCACTGATGTGGACAAAGGGCATGCCACCAGTGTCCTCACTACTGCCCTGAGTGGTGTAGGGCATGTAGTCTGCTCGCTGTAGGCAGACCTCGCATTCGCTGGCTCTGCAGACCATGACATCCTCAATCCTCCGTAAAAGCTCCCCGCCGGTACTGGCAAAAAGAAAGGCTCTGATGACGAGACCACCTCGTGCATAGATGTCGACCTCTGGACCAAACCTTTGAGACTGACCACAGCGGAAGCGTGGCATGCCCTCGCTGCGCTGTCCTGCTTGATCCTCGAAAACGGCCAGATCAGATTGATGAACCATATACAAGATGATATTGTCTTCTTCTGGGAGGGTGAGACGTGGACTGGCCTGCCGAGATCTTGGATGTATTGAAGATTTGCTCGACTGGGAAGAGGTCGACGATATCTCGATGATATCTGTTGGTGCGCCAGCCGGAGGAGCTGCGATCCCAGCTGGAGCTGGCGCGGATACAGGCGGCGGCACAGGCGCAGTCTGCTGTTGACGAGGAGGAGCACCGCTGGCAATGGCAAAGGCAATGGCAGCGTTATGCTGAGCAGCAGCATTCGGTATCGGGCGAAGTGTTATAAAGACGTCGTCTGCAGCGTTGAGTAGTAGCCCACGGACCCGTAGACGATTTGCATCTTCCTGCGGAGTGTATAGGGCAAATGACTTATGGTGAACAGTCCTCCAAGTCGGGTCAGCGCTTGAATCATCGCGACGGTCCCATTCGTTGATGGGCTCCGAGAGCAGGCCTTCGACCCATGGGAATAATTCAACGAAGATTCGGTGTGCTTCAAAAGGGGTCAGGCTGTACTCAAAGAACAGCAGACGAAGAGCGTCTCTTTCGTCTGGCAGCCAGGTATGTTTGGACATCGTAGTCTGACTTTTCGTCTGAGGTTTTCCGTCCAATGATGCAGTCGAAAAGCTCACCGAACCAAGCCAGAGCTCGTAAGAATGCTGAACTGTGAGAGATCTGCATGCGAGCAGAACCGAAGATAGGAGGCGTAATCTTCCTCTCATCGGGCATGTTTAGAGCGTACAAAGAACGCACAGATGCATCCGGCAAGATTGATGCTTCCGGCGAGGTTGTGTCTTTGACGTTTCAATGAGCATATTCTGAGAGATCTTAGGCTTTGTGGGCTCTTCCAAAGTGCAAGGACACATTACAAGCATCTGTTTGAGAGAGCATAACGAAGACAATGTGAGGTTTTCGGAAGTTATAGTTGAAGCTCAGCTTTGAAAATAAACCCAAGAAGCTCACAAATGCCCATCAACATCTGGATCATTCCTCCCACGTCCCCTTTTCATCGCTCCCAGTCTTAGAAAACCCGTATCTTTGGCGAAACACGAACAATTTTCGTTCTGAAGGCACTCAATCGCGACAAACGTACTTTCCATCAGACTTGAACATTTGATCGAAATATGCCAAAGTTTCGAAGATTGTCCTCACCCCAACCCTAACCCTAGGCCTCGATCGCCACATGAGAGGGCCTGAGAAGGAGGCAGCTCCTCCTCGCTTCCCTTGTGACTATGGCTCTTCGTCAAATTTGATCATGCACACACGTTGCAGTTCCCCGCTGTGCATACATGACATTGAGTCATGATATTGCCAGTACTCGCTCCTCGAGGAAAGTGGACGTTCCTGCTTTGCATCCCCCATCTGGCCTGAGGAGCCCTATACGCGTGGGGATTCCTTGGTGTAAAGGTCGGTCCGAAGACGGTATTGGTAATCTCTCGTCTGTGCAGGAATGGTTCTCCGTTCGTGTGGGTGTTTGCCAGTATGGCGGCGTTCCCTTTCTTGTTACATAACCGACATTGGGTCCTGACGCAAATCATGACATCCAAAGTAGTCCCATCGGGAAAATTCACTCGATGTACCGGACCTCCACAACGGTACACGTCTGAGTTGGGACGACTTGGATCAGTGACAACGAAGTATGAGTCTTCAACATCGCCTCTATGATCGTCTCTGAGCTTTTGTAGCCAACTCGCATTACCGTTAGGATCAATCTGCACATGGGCTCGGTGACACATCCGCAAGCGATTTGATGAAGGAGCCGTTGGCGGTAAGGTAGCTTGAGGTGCTTTGCTCGTATCTCTCGCGCTACCCTTCGCTCGGGTGCTTCGACTTGGCTCAGGCCGGGCAGGCGGAGGCGCCGGCGGATCACCACCGTTTCCCCTTGCCGTCGAGCGAGTGTTCGGTCTTCTGCGAGGAGCAGGTACAGTTGGCTCTGTTGGAATTGTCGGTCTGTTCGTCACTGTCGTTGCTAGACCATCTTCGGGATCCGGAACACTGCAAACGGGACATGAATCCTGGACGCAGACTGAGCTTGGAACTGGTCGCAGGTTGTTGGCAGCAGGTCCCCCCTGCGAGTAAGAAATCATCTCTGCCTCAACTCGACAATCGATTCCCTCGTCTTTCCGAAGCCCTGGAAGTGGCACGAACACCCTCGCTGGCGCTCCATCAACCTGCTGGCATGCCTTTCCGTGCACAAAAGGGGCCCGGTGGTTGGTATACGATCGAGTAGGCAATGAAGCTTGCAAGCAAGCCGAACACGCCTGATACTGGCAGGTCATGACGTCCCAGACCTGGCTTCCCACTACGTCTCGAACGAGGACCTTCATGACTGGCCCACCACGATGCCATTCTGCCGCGGTTCGATAGAGAAGGTCGCTTGGCTGGCATTGATAGCGGACCTGAAAGGTGTTGCCAAATGTAGTCGGTATGACTGGGACCATCGCTGCTCGGTGGACCATCGCCATGGCATTGAAATCATCTGGGCTGCAGAATAAACAATTGTCGCGGGTACACACTGTGCTCATCTGAGCAATGGATCGACTGCCTTCGAAGTAGTTGACAAGTTGCGAAGTAGTTGGACCTCCGAATATGTGTGCTCTATTCCTCCTGGTGAGGGCACTCGGAGCAAACGTCAGCCCACTGGTAGTGGTAACACACTGCGAGCTATGCACGAAGGCCTGTCCTCCATACGAGCTTACAGTGCCGTCGACGTGACTTGGGCATTGGCTGCACTCTCGCACATCGCATAGCATCAGATGATAGTTCGTGTCCGGTTGAGTGTCATTACCGGGAACGAATATGTTCAAGACAGGTCCACCATGACGCCACAAGGTCCTCTCTTCCGGATCTGTACTGGTGTCGTCAAACAGAGTGTTGCGATCAACACGGTATCTCGAAACGCCCGGAGCAACTGGGATTCCCGCTGGCCAGCGGTCGAAAACATGGTCGTAATGCACCATCTTCAATTTACGAGTGGCCGAGGTTGATGTGATCTGCGTGCCCCCTGAGTTCCCATCGCTCCGTCGAGGTCGACAAACCGAACATGCCAGCCCAGTTGAGGAGCATACTACGGCTGTTGTTATGAGCTGACTGTCCGCTACAATGAAAGTCACCCGCCTTGTGGTGGTCAAATCCATATCTGCGATGTTTGTTCGTCTCCAAGTGTCGCTACCATCGGCAGGATTGAAGAATCGTAACATTTCGAGGTCGCCTATGTGTACGAACGGCCTACCACCAAGGAGGGCAAAGCCCGGCATAGCCTGGTCTCCCAAGCATTTGGTACATTGTATCCGGTCGCACGCCATTAGGTGCCATTCACTACGTGAACCACTATCGTCTGTGATCAAGCAGTTCAGCGTCGGTCCGCCCCGTGCATACATTGCGTAATCCTCTCCTTGGCTGTCGAACATATTATCTTGATGGGTTGTCCAGGCAGGTTCGTTCCGCGGTTGCCATCCTTCGTTTGGAGCGAGGTCATTCCAATGAACCATCATCAACGTGCCGTCAGAGGGAGTCGATGCTGGTCCTCCAGTGGTGGTTGAACCGCCAAGTCCATCACTGTCACCTCCTCCGGATGGACTTCCGCCACTCAATCCATTGCCATCCCCTGGTCCAGTTGAAGGAGCAGATTCAGGCTGAGGATCATCCAACGACATATCGTCGCCGCCGATGCCATAGAATATGAAACCGGAAAGACCTAATGGATCTACGCCCCCAGCGCCATCCCCTGACGACCCTGTCGTCCCTTTCAAGGGTATCACTGGGTCTGAAGATGGACAGACTGAGCAAGTACCGGGTCTGCACACCGCGGTTATGACAGGAGGCGAAGTGTCAGCTAGCGTTCTCGTCTCCTCAAAGTGAATCGGCGCTTCCGTAACTTCGCATACAACTGCATTGTCGCGAGGATATTGTGCAGGTGGCATGAACGTGGGAATCCCATCACCAAAGGGGTATACTTGTAGCGCCCTGTTGTGACAAAACGGCATTCGATAAGGCTTGTATCCAGTTCCACTTCCCCCGCACGACTGACAACTTCCAAATTGGCACACCATTACGTTGCGTATCTTGCCTCGACCTCGAAGTGCCAATTCATCCGCGGTAGGAGGGATTAAACTATCAGCGTCGTATTCAGGGACCGTATCTCCGCCAGGGACCCAGATCCTTAGCGCTGGACCTCCTCTATGCCACTCTTCATCGGTTTCATCGTGGAGATCCGAATCTTGTTGGCATGTCCAGGGCTCGTCTTGCGAAGGGTCGCCACTGCGTTGTAGGGTATTTGGACTGCTGAGAAATCTCCGATGAACGATGGGAAGGACATCTTCTCTTGGTGGATCGGCCCTACATTCTGGACAAATGCTCTGAGGGTCGCAGACCCTGGTTTGTAGCATCGTGAGCGTGCCTTTGTGGAAAAAGGTCACCATGTTCTGCACCAACGAAGTCGGTGGCGGTCTCAATACGTCCATTTTCCATCTGGGATTGTAGATGATTCTGCTTGCAGTCCTGCTACACTGCCCGGAATGAGCAAGTATACTGCCTGCATAAGGCAAGAGCCGAGTCGTCCATGGTTTGTTCTCTGCAACACCACACAGCCTGCAGAAGTCATAATCGCAAAGCTTCACATGGCTGTAGACACTTGGAGTTCCAACAGTCTCGTAGAGGCGGACATTGACTGCTCTGCCTTCTGCTCGCGACATTGGGTCTAGATTGTCTCGCCCGGACAAGCATCTTTCGGCGATCTTGTGCCTTGGCGTGCCGTCAATGACTTGATTTGTATCGTCGTCCAAGTTGGACTTCAGATCGCTGTGATGCACCATATAAAGGAAGGGTTTCGCTGCCAGGGGGGGAGGCGTACACACAGTGCAAGTGGACTGCACACACACCGCAGCAACGAAAAAGCTCTCAAGACTCCCCTCCGAGAACTCAATAAGACCCTTGAGAGCCGATGTCCATCCATGAGAGTCGTTGTTCCAGCCTGGAGCGAAAGTGCGAGCTCCAGGCAAGTCATTGGGAATACATTCGGTGGCATGAACGAACGGAAAACCCCCGTACCGCTTTTGAATCTTGGCTGCGTCTTGAGCCGACGCTTGTGGGTTACACGTCTGGCAGTTGGCTGTCTCGCAAACCATGACGTTCCATGTGCCACTTGGTCTTTGATCATCTGCTTGAACGAAGACGTTGATGACGGGTCCTCCACGGGCCCACATTGGCGACGATCCTTTGAAGAGAGACTGGTGCTCGGTTCTATAGCGAGGCGCAGAATTGTAATAGTCTCCATTGGAATCCTTATTCATATCGAGGTTCGACCAGTGTACCATGGACAGCGTGTTATATGCCACGAGATCGGCCTCATTTTCCGCATCCCAATTCTCTGGCGTACCTATTTCAGGGACATTGTCATCACTCCCTAGAAGACCAGACGTCAGATCGTTAGATGGTAGAAGGCCTAGGGTGCCACCTGTGGCAGGAGGCTGTGTCGGGGCTGTACCGCCAGAAACGTCTGCTTTGCCGGCCGTCTTTGGCTGCTTGGGCTGCTTGTCCCCTCCGCCTTCAGTTCCTCGCTTAGGAGGCGGATTCGCGGGCGTGGGCAAGGGCGCATTATAATCGTAAGCAATGGAAGTAGGCGGGGTGGCAGCAGCAGTATTGTGCAAGCCCTGAAGAGTCGCATTGTTCGGGTCACGCAGATTCAGCGCAATGTTTCCCTGGGCAGCTGCCGCAACGATATGTCCACGAACTGCGGCGCGAGTCTGCTGTTGCTGAGTTGTGATCTGGTCAACAGGCTGGTCATGATGTGCGGCCCATTTTCCTCTAGTTCCTGACGCTGTGTTTCTGCTTCTGTAGTAGTCTGTGACATTTCTCTCAGGCGGAGAAAACGGGCTGAAGACGAGCACGAAGATTCGCCAGATCTCGTTCGCGGTAAGGTTGTACTCTGTCCACATCATGATGAGGGCATCCTTCTCCGCCTCCGTCCATTGATGTCTCTGTCTCGGAGGCATGTTGGCTGGAAAAAGTTGGCGTGAGAATGCTTCTGCGGGTTTTGGAGGAGATTCTGCTCTATAGCTGGTGGAGGTCTTGCTTGGTAGACTACCGATGATCACGACTAAATGATGGCTGTGATGGATGGCCACTCCGACAATCCTGCCACATTCCCCTACATGTTAATCCTGGACCGACTCTGGAACAAAGGCAACCTCGACGCTTTCGGCGAACAAAGAAGATGGTCTTCTGCTCTGGAGATACTGTTGAGCGGAGCACCGCGGAACATTTTCTTTGTTCAATCTGGATGGCAAGTTCCTCTCTTTCTGCGTAATTGAGAAGAAAATAGGGTAACGCCGTTGAGACTGGATTGATATTCACCTGTTAGCATGGAAGTCGGGAGCTAGCATAATCAATGGTAAGAACGATGTTTATGCCTTTGGAAGCTTTTGAGTGCGTGTAATACCTGACGGACAGTCGTCCCGGCATCCAGGCATAGCAGTAAGAACTGTCATTATATGGAGGAGGCAGATGGAGGCTGACGGTTCTCTTTCCGGCAATGCACCTGGGAATTGTCAGCTTTGCTTTGCTGGAAACAGCGAGCCTTGAACATCGTTGACTTTAATCAGATATTTTGGGATCAGTCCACTGCAGACCTACACTGAGACTCCTACTGCTGTTGATCTCACATCGCAAGCCTTTCACTCCTCCTCGGTGTCCTGCCATTCATCACACTCCTTGCAACTCCCCTCCTTACAAACGTAGCAAGCCACCCTTTTCTCCAACCCGCCAGCATCCTGAAATATCGCAAACTCCTTCTCCATCTCCACGTCTCGTCCAGGAACCGCATACCTCGGCGCATCACCCATAACAAACCTCGCAACACTTCTCTCCGCATCCACCTTCCCATCATTCCCCATCTCCCATTCCAACACCAACTCCCTTCGATGACAGAATGGTTCTCCATTCGTACGACTCGCCTCTTTAAGGGGGAACTCCTTCATTCTCTTGCATTGATGGCAGACGGAAGCCGTGCAAGCCATTACGTCTCGAGTGGTCTCGTCTGGGAAGTTGACGGTGTAGACTGGACCGCCGAATTTGTAGGCGGTGGAGGTTTCGGCGACGAAGTACTTCTCGAACACTCCGGGAGAGGGTTTCTTTTCGAAGGTGACGGTGTGATCTTCGAAGTTCAGATGGAGACGGTGGACCATGCGAAGTCTGTCGGTAGTTCTGGACGTTCGGACTGGGCGGGGAGGCGGACCCATCAGGCCATCATTCTTCTTCGGCGCCTTGCTCTTTTCTTTCGTGGCGGTATCTTCGGGAACCTCCTGGGCAATGCTGGTGCTTCTAGACAGCTGAGGGTCGTAATTTGGTCCCGTCGCAGGCAGACCACGACTGACGAAGTCAGCGGCTTTCCTGGCATTCCACACCTTCTTCTCCTCTTCATCCGCAGCCTTCTGCTCATCACTTCGTCTGTCAATATCATACTCGTGACACCTCCTACAACTGTCGAGATCGCACACCGAGCAGAGAACGCCGATCTTCTCAGAAGCGTTGTTGCAGATGATGACAGAATCTTCCGCCCTGGGAATGTCGTTCGTGTTCCACTCGATACCACGCAGCGGATCACTCATCTCGAAGAAGTACTCATCCAGCGGTCGATGTGTACGTCTATAGGTATCCGAATTGAGGTGTACAAAGGGTAATCCACCAGGCGGTGCAGTGCTTAGATCAGCATAGCCTGGCGAGCAGACTTCACATGCTCGATCCCAGCAGATGATGACATCTTCGAAGCGAGCAGGAAGATCGTCGCTCTCGTAGAAGAAGACAGGATATAGCTGACCGCCTCGCTTGTACGAAGCAGAGTCGTCAATGAACTTCTTGGAGTGGACGCTTTGGTAGCGGCTGCCCAACACCTCTCTGTTGTGGGCGTTGCGGTGTGACATGTCGTTGCGGTGGGCGAGGTCAGAAAAGTGAACCATACTCAGCTGTCGTGGAGATTGTTCTGGCTGGGCTTGCTTTGGTGCGACTTTGAGCTTCAGCATCATGCCAGATCCAGATGGACGTCCATCAGCGCGGCCCTTGCCCTTGTCCCTGGGAACTGTGCTGCTGCGACTGCTACCCGCTGGAGGTTGATCGGCTGCATCGCGTGACTGGGTTGAATCATTTCCAGAACGAGGGCGTCTTCGTCCGGCGGCCGAAGCGTCTCTTGGCTCTTCTGACCGGCCTAGCCCATGGGACAGGTCGCCACGCCTCTGATTCGCGTCCACGTAGTCCGCAGCAGTAGGAATGGCGGTACGAGTTTTGGAACAGCGAACGCAACTTGCTGCAACACACACCGCCGTATTGACGAGAGCACTCTGCGTTCCGGAGAAGAATCTGACAGATCGCTGCTTGATTCGGCATTCCTGACTAGTCTCATAGTCCTTGGCAGGATCGGGCTTGAAGATAAGCTCACCAGTCGCAGAATGTCTGCAGTCCCGCCGATGCACGAATGCAAGGCCACTGGTAGGACTGGATACGCTTGAAGAATCATGCGTCTCGGTAGAAGAGCACATCTGACATTGCTCGCGGTCGCAAACCATGACATCCTCCTGAAAACGAGGTTGGCGGGCGGAAGTGTCGGCATCCATGACCACACGCATGACTTGGCCGCCGAAGTCGAATGCACGATGCTCGCCTTGACAAAACTTCAAGCTGCGAGCACAGTGGAAGCGCGGCTCTTGACGGGAACTGCTGTTTCGAAGCTCGTTGGGGTGGAGGTCAATGTAGTGTACCATCCACAACGCTGCTTCTTCTACGTCCTCCTCCTCAATTGGGTGGTGTACCGCCAGAGTTGCTTGATTGTCCCAATCTGACGGCAAGACTGGTTGGAGTTCGGCAGAGAACGTCCGCGCCGAAGCGGTACCTTCGTCGCCAGTGTGATACGAAGTTCCAGTGTTTGCTGAACCTACTTGTGGGCAGCCGACCTTTTGTCCGTTCCATAAAGAATGTGGATTGCCCTTCGCGACGGAAGAACACCCTGGAACTGCATGATCATGGTCTCGAGATGTAGCTGCTTCAAGGCTCTCCAGACTTGATGCAGCACGATGAGAAGTCATGGGAGCTACCGGTGGCTGAGGGGATGCGGCTGCGGACGGAGGCTGATGGTGTGGTAGGCGGACGGCAGTAGGCGCATGAGCAGACGCTGACACTGCATTTGCGTTTGCAATGGTAGCGATGGCATGCGCATCAAGTGAGATGGCTTCTGCGTCGGCGATCGGGGTAAGAGGGATGTTGAGGTTCTGCGCTGCTGTCAGGACTGCCAGGCGAACGGTGTGCCGGCGAGCTTGTTCGACTGCCGTATACTGTGAGAATGGCTTGTCGTGAATGGTGGCCCATGAAGGATTCTTTCCTCTCTTCCCACGAGTTCGCCATTCATCGCGAACGTTGGAGAGTTTCTGCCTGGGCCAGCTGTAGAGGTGCGAGAAGATGTCGTATGCGTCTTGCTCTCGGCTTGCATCGAGGCCATATTCGAACCAGAGAATGCGGATCGCATCGCGCTCCTCCAACTGCCAGGTGTACTTCGTCATTGCCGCCATTATAAGGCTT
Source organism: Ramularia endophylla (assembly GCA_002116395.1). Lineage (NCBI taxonomy): Eukaryota > Fungi > Ascomycota > Dothideomycetes > Mycosphaerellales > Mycosphaerellaceae > Ramularia > Ramularia endophylla. Next base: position 55,828 of record MWSQ01000530.1, on the reverse strand, counting down.
GATAGCTGCCGCTTGGATGAGTGGGAGGGAAGTGCAGACTGGATCCAGAAATGCTATAAATTCGAGTCAGTCAAGATATGTCTGAGTATACAAGCGCGCGCGTAGGAGTTGCAGGTGCCCGAGTGAGTACACATCGGATCTAGCTGTGTTGGGATCTTGTTCTCACCAATTGGAAGCAAACGATCCTTTGTGGGATGTGGGAATTTTCTTGCTGATGCTGGCGCTGAGTAGCCTTGTTGATCTGCGTCACTGCATGCACGATGAGCGTCCAAGACCGGCAGTTCGAGATGAAGGTGGCAGTATCGATTGTACCAATGTGTTGTGAGGCGTATTGCGAGCGCAGTAGGGTGAGAAGGATTCGTAGGAGGACGAGCCTTGACTTGTGTATCAAGTCGGTGTGGACGAAGTTCGTTGTCTAGAGAATTCTCCTGTCAGCCAAATGACGTCTTCCCAATTCGGAAAAGTGCGAAACATCCGACTCGGCCAGCAGCAAGATTTGATCTACAACACCCCTCGAGCAAAAACACAGCTACTAGAGACATACAACAACCGATCGTCACCACGCATACCGCCATTTTCCAGCACCACAGCGCCGCCATTCTCTTTAATCGTAAGTTTGCTCCTAGTCGCTGGTCATCTATCGCTTTCCTCCTACCCTTTACTTCTGCGCGCCCGCGCACGACGGCCTCATGTATATTCCCTCCATTGACTCGAACTAACATGTATATACAGTCGTCGGTCTGGCCAGACCTCAGTCGCCATGGCACCGAAGCCAACCAACCACGTCTGGCAGCCAGAGGAGCGCGATGCTCTCGAACTCGAGTTCAAGGAATACGGCCTTGGTAACGGGCGTGAGGTGGATGCGCACCGTATCTTTGACCACATATTTGGCTGGAGTCCCTCCGTCAAGCACCTCTGCGACCAGTGGCGCAGCCGCTTCCAGTCCAAACGCAGCTCGGACTGGCCCAACATCCACTCGAAGGATCTTCTGTCCGACTACTCTGCCGTTGAGCAAGCTCGTCGCGCTGCAGTGCGCGTTAGAGTTCTCGCTGCTGCCCAAACTCTAGGCGTTCACCTTGCGCCACTGGCCGCCTATGTTGGTCTGCACACAGCTGGCCTGGCCACTTTCGCAGGCACAGGTCCTGCCCCAGCGGCCGCTCAGTCCTTTCCAGCTGCGTCCACCGTTCTCGCTACGACGGTTGCTGGACCAGCGCACGCTCTGTCACACTTCTCCATGGCTTCTGCTGCATCATCTTCGTCTTCGATTGCATCTTCAACTGCTTCTGCGTCAGCCTCGACCGGTACGGAGATCGGTGGACCAGCATTGTACCACTCCCTTCTCCCAACGTCGTTTCTGCAGGCTCCAGGCAGAAAAACATTCAAACGCCCAGCTGCTGACTACTTGGATGACGACGGCGAAGCCAAAAAGATTGGCAGTGCGCGAGGAAAAGCACGCTCGACCGTCGCCAAGCGTTCAAGAGATTCTGCTCCATTCCCACGCCTCCAGCCCACCAACAGGGAGCATCATCAGTACCTTGTGACGTTCGACCTTGTCGAGATGCCTTCTCGCAGGGCCGACTCAATACGCGCTACTCACGGCCATGGCCAGGCTCCTGGAGATATCGGCGAATTCGACGACAAGAGTAACGCCTGGAAGACCATCAACCCGAACAGCATCGTCCCACTGCGCCGAGCTCATCAGAAACAGCCACAGAAGATGAACATGGTGCACTCCAACTCCCTTCACCTGGTCCCAGTTCGTCACGGCGGCAGACGCGTCGAATGCAGTATTCAATTCGAGCTCACCGCCATCAAGTACGAACATGCCGTCTACAAGTACGGCGGTGTGGCCAGCGAGGTCTGGTTCTTTAACTGGAAGGACGGCCAGAAGGGTTGGTCCTGCGAGACCTGCATGGTGTGCGACACCGACGTCTGCACATTGTGCAACCCAGAGGCACTGCCTCCCTCGCACGAGCTCACTCAACCCAGCCCAACGGACGGCCTACCGTTTGTGCATGGCGGCCGCGATTGTCAGAAGAACTATGATGGGGAGCTCGTGTGGGTGCCACAGGGCGACAAGAAGAAGCCGAATGAGAGTGAGATGGTCCATGAGAAGCGAATCTTTTACGACTTCAAACAGGGCGGTGATGTGGAAAAGGGCATGTCCGACCTCTTTGAGGAGCGGTATGTGTGCTTCTGGGGAGGCAAGATGGAGTTGGCAATGGTTTGCGTGAGCGGCGAATGTGACATTTGCGGTGACTGGGAGATAGCTGAGGACGGGCAGAAGATCTAGGACGGGGCTGTTGATGACCAACAAGCTCGGGAGGGAGTCTCATGTGCGTAGATTGAGGCATGGCCAGCAGTGTGGCACCTGGGTCAAGGCAAATGCGGTCGGACATTATGCGGGAGACTTGCACTGGCCGAAGAAAAGCTTACATCCATTTGGTGTCAGGCGAGGCTCAGAGCTCGAATGGTAGCTGTTCTGTACTATTAGCACATTTCGAATGTTCATGAATGGCATCTCATTACGCATCCTGTATCCCTTCTCGCTAGATCGCTTTGGTTTAACCTCTCATGTGTCTAATTCAAGCACAACCGTTCTGTAGCGCTGAATTGGAAAGACGTGCGATATGATGTGGACCGGCAGCTTGTCCGACGGAGATTGATAATTCCCCAACGCCTGATGCCAGCTTCTACTGCCAAGCTTTAGCTCCAATTGCCCCAATGTGGCCATTACAAGGTGCAAAAAGGATACATACCACGGAGAAGACTTGATCGGTGCCAAAAACGATCAAAATACACAGTAAGAAGATCAAAAAGATATATTTGATGGAATCCCTAGGCTTTGACCCTAGATCTCCGGATTCTATCTAGTAGATCTAACCGGCGCACTCACCTATTGTGCTAAGACCCCTAGGTGTGTTTCGATGAGATGTGGAAAGTTCATTGCACTTTTCACACCTCGACGAGCATATGCCGAGATCGGGCCAGGATCATGTGAAAAAGCGAAGGCAGCTCATCCGAGAACACCAGACACTGCAATAGTCTGTTGCTATTATCTCCACTGCGTTTGTCAAGATGAATGGAACAACGTAAACCATAGCACCGTGGTACGAAGCAGATATCATGGAGATCGGTCAGGAAAATGGGCAAACAACGCTTTTCGATACAGGAAGATCTCAATTCACGCCAAAAGGCGCGAAAAAAAAAGAGAATTCTCACTACTCCAAGTCCAACTCATCGCTCTCCATCTCCAGAAATGCTTCGTATTTGGCACTATTGGCCGTATCCTTCGCACCCTGGACCGCCTCCTCACCACCGAGACGGCCCTCCAGATCCTCCGCCTTCTCGTCCATGTCCGCAATCACCTTGCGCAGCTCCTCCTTCCTCGCTTCCATTCCCGCAATCTCAGCCTCAGCCTTTGCGCGATGGTTGTCGAGCACCGCTTTGTGGGAGACGTAGGTCTGATGCCTTGCGCGAGAATCCTTCGTGTTGCGATCGTGTGCGAGAGCCGCCTCCGCAAACTCATCTCTCCGCCGCATCTTCTCGGCGTAGAGCTCTTTGGATTTCTTGCTACCCGCTAAAGGGGCACAGTTAGCAGCTGCATTACGGAGATGAAATGCAGGGACTTACGGTATGTCTTTGGGGGGATACGGGTGCTCATCTCTGCGTGTTTGATGTGGAATGTGCAGAAAGAAGGTGATGAGAAAGTTGAAGTTCAAATCTTCGTTTGCGGTGGGTTCAAATAGGAGAATTTTTAGCGCCTTGGCGAAATTCTGACTACTCCAACAACATCAGCACAAACATCCAACTTGAACGAATACAACAACACATACCGCTATACCACACCGCCAATGATGAGAAGACAAAGAATAAGATCAACTATATGGTACACAAACACTATGCCGGGAATGAGCCGACGGGAGCACCGAGTCCTCATGTCGGTCGAAAGGGGTGAGTGAAGCGAGCCCTAAATGAGGCGATGGGAACACCGAGTCCTCGTGTCAGTGGGAAGGGGTGAGTGAGGTAAGCATAGAATGAGCCGACTGGAGCATCGAGTCCTCATGTCAGTCGAAGGGGGTGAGTGAAGCAAGCCCTGAATAAGGCGACAGGAGCACCGAGTCCTCATGTCAGTCAGAAGGGTTGAGTGAAGCAAGCGCTGATTAGTCAGGGAGATCTAGTCAATGGAGCTGCGCCTGCGAGATACTGCTCTCTCAGGAATCGGGCAAGTCTCTCTGGTTCGTGGCCGATCTCATTGCCAGCACAGTGACGACTCGCGGTATCAAAACGAGCTGTAATGTCGAAAGCATTCGTGATATGTTGTGAGGCAAACGGTGTGAATTAATCAAGTGCTGACTTGGCCAGGGACATTTGGTCAACGGCACTGAGCCTGCGAGACACTTTCTCTAAGAATTGAACGTGTCTCTCTGCTTCGTGGCGGATTACATTGCTGGCACAATGCCCTCCCGCGGTACCAATGCGAGCTGTGACATCGAAAGCATCTATGGTATTGTGTGGTGCAAATGGAGTGAGTTCAACAAGCGCTGACCTGGCTAGGAGGATGTGCTCAATGGACCTACACCTGCGAGAAACTATACCCGAAGATCTGAGGGAGTCTCTCTGCTTCTAAGCGGATTACATTGCTGGCACAGAGGTGACTCGCGGTATGAAAGCGAGCTGTATTGTTGAGAGCATTCATGGTATCTTGTGAAGCAAAGAGAGTGAATTAAGCAAGCGTTGACCTGGCCAGGGAGATGTAGACAACCGACTTACACCTGCGAGAGACTATGCCCCGTAGTCTGATCGGGTTTCTCTGCTTCCGAGCGGATTACATTGCTGGCATAGTGGTAGCTCGCCGTACGAGAGCGAGCTGTGATGTCGAGAGAGCACATAGTGTTTGTGAAAGGCGGAAAGGTTGACTGGAACAAGCGCTGGCCTTGCCAGGGAGACATGCGGAAGCGACCCACCCTGCGAGAAGCTGCACATGGGATACTAAGCAAACATCTCCGCTGCATTGAGAATATCTATGCCAGGACTCCGGCATCTCGCGGTGCCAAACTGGGTTGCAATGGCGAGAGGCCTTGAAACTCTTATTCCCAATGCTCTTGATATGGCCGATCAAATATCCGCCTGCGAGAGCCTATCTCCAGAGTTCTGAGGCAGCCTCTCCGTTGTTTGACGGAAATCTCTGCTGGCGAGTCAACAACTCGCGGTATCACATTGGATGGAGAAGCGAGAGTGGGTAGAGCTCTCGTCATCAGAGCTTGAGATGTGCTGAGCCGTTCTTTCTCTGCGTGAGACTCTCTCGGCGGCTATGAGGGAGCCTCTCTGCTATTTGACGAACGACTCTGCTGGCAGGACGACGTCTCGCGATGTCAAAACGAATCTGAGCGGCGGGAGCGTGTAGGGCTCTTATTCCCAGAGTTCGATATGCGCTCAATCGATCTTTGCTTGCGATAGCTTCTTCCTATAGTCATGGGCAAGCCTTCCCGCTATTTGACGGACGACTCTGCCAACAAGACAATGTCTCGTGGTAACAAAAGAATCTGGCCCGGCGAGAGTTGAAGGCATTCTTCTGCCATTACGACAGCCGGCACAACCACGCAGTCATCCAGTCCTCCGCCCCCGCTTCTACTACCTCCTGCTAGCCTAGGTCCCAAACCCTGGCCAGACGGGGTCTTTCCAGGTTCTCTCTTTTCTCAAGTCCAAGAAAGCTAAGGCTCGTTCCAAGAAGTGCGGTCCGAAGAAGGGCGAGTAGAAGATAGTCGATCTCTCGCCGTGCATGGAGAATATGGAATTGTAAATTGCTGTTCATGCTGCAGTCGAAACGGGCCGGTCATACGTGGTGCAAAGCGGCTCGATTATCTGCCATCGACATAAGCTCCGACTATGCCGCCTTCTACTAGCAGAGTAGCCGTTAGACGCCCGAACGATCACAGTCGTTAGACATGGTGCCGATGTCCTCGTCGCTATAAGGGGATCAAAGGGGGCGCCCAACTCGCCCTCAACATATGTATGAGTGGCAATTGTTTCTTCAAGAGCAGGGGATGAGGCGCATTCATCGAATTACCCAGCAGACAATTACCTGTCACAGTCTCTACACTGTCGCAATACTTTGGAGGTAGTCTTTCTTCGATCTGGCGAGAAAGGCGTTTCACGGTGCCGAATCGACTTGACGGGATTGGACGAAGTTCTCGCCGCAAAAGCTCTTTGCTGTCGCAACGCTTTGACTGCAGCATCTCAATTGAGATTCAAGCTTCCAAGCTTCATCTGATACTCTCACAGCCACGACATTGCTGCATTCTCGATTCGTTCCAGGGACCGCTCACACACAACACATCCGACAACACACCGAAACATCCGAGACCATACAAAATGGCCCAAGCCGTACGCGACGCCGCCGATGCGGCTATGCGCATCAACACGATGGGCACCGCTTTTGTCCGCACGAGCGATCGGGGGCTCAGCCATTCTGTTGAGCGAGCCTTTGACCGCTTCGAAACCATCTATTGAAGGAGAATGCGTGGACCTTTTCTTGCCGGTCCACCTCATTGCACCATAGTATACCGATCATGGGTTTGCAAGAAGTTCATGTTTCTGGGAAAGTATCGTGGAAGATAGGAGTCCCTCATTGTTAAACGACAGACTATGCCAGAAAGATGACTTCTCCCAGCTTCAAAGACAAGTGCTTTGTTGAGAGCGTCTTCTCTCAAGACGCTCGTCATGAGCGTCGGTGTAAGTATGTCGACATAGAGATCCTATGCCTTGCTCTGCGTATGCAAAGTTTCATCTCGTAGAGAAGCAAAGCAAGTCACAATGGCTGCAGAAGCTTCGAAATGTACGAGACACCTAAGACTTCTTTTCGATTGCTAGTCTGGCGGGAGATCTATAGCCTGGATGAGTTGGGGAGCTCTGGATCAATCTCGACTGTCGCTCTCCCCTTGCTCGACCGGACTGTGCAGTGTGCTCATATCTGTGTGACTTTGAATCTTTCAAGGCTAATATATGATTCAGGAAATCAAACCGAGCGACCTGAGAAGCCTCTCAGAAACCCCACCTAGTCTTTTACTGGTGCATTTATGTCCTTGTCTTGGACCTTCTCAGTGCGGTGAACAATCAATCCACGGATTGGTGGATTGGTCAATCCTACTAAATTGGTCAATCAATCCTCACTCTCTCGACGGATGGTAGGGGGGTCAATCCATCAATCCCTTACCTATAGATTGATTGGTACGGATTGGCGGATTGGTATATAGACCCACATTTCCTGGTATAGACCCACATTTCCCCACTAAGCCTGGCTTTAGACCCTTAGCAAGATGATAATACTTGGATTTACGCTACAACAACGCGATAGCGCTATTATAAAACAGTTCTTATATTACTATACTGCTCGTTCCGAGCAAAATGAGCTATCTAACTTTTAAATCGGATGTGTAGTTGTAAAGTTATATAGTAAATTACGTCTAGATTTACTTGTTCCGCCGAGCCTACCTCGGACCCCTAGGTTTCTACGGCTGTATCTCTGTTTAGGCCACAACAACATTTAGTATATAGCTTTAAACATAGATAGCTAAGATCGCATTGTTATTACGAACAGATCAAGCCTAAATTTATTATTTTACGATGTATACTCGTAGAATTACTATAATTTTCTCCCTTAGCTTAATGTAAAGTTAAACATTAGTACATAGTACGTCTATCTCTAAAACGTCTACATAGTAAATTTTATATCTCTACGGATATATATCGTATAAAGACGTATATAGGCTTAAATTAAAGCCCTTTATAAGGGCTACAAATCTGTCTCTTAGGAATTAGTATAGCATATATAGAGAGTATGTTATATAGCGATATGTACGAAAAACACTACCCCAACCCTAACCCTAAACTAAAGATTGTCCAATCCGATGTCCAATCTAGGCTGTCCAATCCTGTATCAATCAATCAATCCGCGTACCGCGGATTGTCTTAACAATCCGGACAATCCTGTATATCCCAATGGACAATCAATCCGCGACCTCGCGGATTGTCCGCATTGATTGTTCACCGCACTGGACCTTCTCGATTCTCTACAAAGAGAACTGGCCAGCAGTCGCCCATGGTAAGCACGAAATCTCATCAGCTGGCGGAGATCAAGTTGTAGAAAGATGACCATCTTGCCTTGATCGCGTCATCAACGTCAATACATTCAAGCCTCGTCCTTTTCCTTCTTCTCTCTCACCGGATTTTGAGTACGACATAGAGTCACCAAGCTCAACGTTCGAAGTGCGTTCGCCAGATGCACAGAGCCCTGCTGGTTGGGGGAGATGCAGCTCTCGACAGAACCGCAGCCTGCTGTGTCATCTGTCTGACTTCATCATGCTCACCATCTTTCCCATCAACCTGCTCTCTGTGAGCTTCGTTCTTCTTGCTTGCGATATTTTCTTCGAACAGCACGTGTCCAATGAACTTGTCAAACCGAGCCAATATCCAGGGATCCCCAATTCCAAGGCCCGTAGCAATGACAGTTGTTCGATAGCAAATGTCCCACAAAGAGATTTCTAGTACATCCTCTCTACCAGCAAGCATTGGAAAAGATTTCAGAACAGCATAAACGACTGAGATTCTTGCTTGTACCAAAGGAGTCCAGATTGTCCTCTTGCTGCCGGACGACTCTCGCAGCATACACGAACAGCCTCTATCAGAGCAGCGAATGGTAGGTGGGTCTCTTTTCAGCATTGATGGCTCGCAAGAATGTCTTGAAACTCGCATCCATCCCAAATCACAGAAGCCAGAGTTCCGTATGATGACAACCACGCCTAGACGCGTCTGAATTCACCCACAACTAACAAGCGAATAGCTCCAGAAGTCATGGGAAAAGATGTTGCAAACGCGTCTGGTGAGTAACTCAGGTTTTGAGCACGGACTTGTCGCTCATACATGTATCTTCAGCTTCAACAAATGCATCCCTTCCGCAAACACGACACAAGAGGTCCCATCGCCAAAAACCCAAACTTTCTGCACAGCAGCGCGCAACTTCATCAACAAGCATCAACACAATGGCTTCCTCAAGCAAGATGCTCCCTGCCGCCACTGAGTCCCAGAAGCCTCGACTGCGTTGGGATGACCTCGAAGGCATCCGCACCATCATCTTCGTTCTCTACGATCGCTTCACGTAAGTATCCGCAGACTGTGTATGCATGGTCATCGCTAACTGTTCCATTGATGGCTAGGTACTGGAGAGCGGCTCATCATGCGCGCATTCTCAACGAGATCTGCAAGCAGCAGTTCGAGAAGATGGGTTTCCCTGACGGCATTGACGGCAATCGAGTCAGCGGAGAGTGGAGAGGGCGTCTTGCTGAGACTGCGAAAGCGAAGTGGGAGTTGCGCGATGACCTGGACGTGCCGGACAAGATCGCCATGGATCGTGATCGATGGGAAGCCATCATTCGTATCACTGCTGCGCGCGTTGGACTCGTGCCAGAGCCGGAGTCTGAGGAGGTAGAGGGTCATGTTGTGGATGATGAGGCTGAGGATGAGGGAGGTACTTTCAGTGAAAAGCAGTGCAAGCAGGATGCGGCCGACTTTCGCAAGAGGCACACCAAGGCAGATGACGATGGCTCTGAGCCCATTGATTCCTGAGAAGCTTGATGGATGATACATTTGCAGGCTTGGAGACCGCGGCGGTGAGATGAGCGAATCGTATTAGAATTTACAGTCTTTATTGCGCTCTTTCCTGTCAATCCCAAAGGCAGCTTCGAACCACACTCACGCTTCACCTCTTCTCCCTCATCCTGCGAACTCACCAACGGCAAGATCTAGTGAGTAGACACGCCTATATGTACTAGATAGCCTTTGTTGCCCATGATTACTACCGCTGGACTGTCAAACTCTCCATTTCCTCCAAGAGCTGTCACATTGCCAGCAGGGTCCGAATATGGGTAGCACCTATCCGTAAGTGCCAAGTAGACATCGCAAGGAAAGTCGAAAGTCTGTCCTAAAGCCTCCTTCGCCATCTTTCCAATCCAATCTCCCAACTCCACTGTCTTTTCTAACACGTTGGTGGTCGTATCGTCCTCCTTGAAGTCGAAGCGGATTTCGAGACGCGTTGTCGATGGGAAAGTTGCCAAAATGCTGCCTGCTCCATTCGAGAAAGTGTTGCCCGGGACTCTGTACCGGGGCGAATCCAGCCGACAGGAGACCTTGACTCTTACGAGCACGATTTCGCCGGTCTGGCTGCTGACTTTGGTCTGATCGCCGTCGATAATTACGACAGCCATAGCGCCAGACATGATGACTGCTGTTTTGTTTAGTCTTGTCAATGGATAGAGGATAATACGCTGCCAACTTACAGTTTATAAAGCGGACAGTGCTATAGTATCCTGAGAGGTTGTATATAAGCAAAGGTGGTGGTTGATTCTGTACACAAGTCGAAGCACTGATGGAAATTTCAGCAGCGGCTGATGTCGTTTTTAAAGTGGGAATTTGTCCTGGACTGCTGCTAGAAAATTCCGCAGGATTCTCGGCCCATTCGGCGAACTTTGTAAGATGGACCATGATGGAAATGCGAACCAGTTCTTTCTGTCCCTGTATGTGCCTATCTCGTCAACATCTATTCGATACCAGCTACTTGGAATGGCTTCTCTGCGTAGACTTGATATTTTGCGCCCCGAGGTAAGCTGATTTCCCCAACATTCCATCCCTGCTAAGATACCAGGTTCCCAGTCACCCGAACCACAGTCTGATACACAAAGAAGATGACCTCGTAGCAGATGCGAGCGCAAACCAACTCGCAACTGACGACTGGGCTGCGTTTGCTGCTCGCTGAAATATCGTGTATAAAGTTCTGGCCCTGTCCTGCAGCCCGACCCGGAAATTCCAGCCCAGTGCACGCTTGGAAGTACCCAGCTTGTTATATTGACCCCAAAAGATGATGATATATTGCCGAAATGTCACGCTCATGCCGCCAAGTGGTTGTCGACCACAATCGGGCTGGATTGTTCTCAATTGCACCACACTCCCATTCCCGCAATCCGTTCTCGTGTACACCCCCCGCCCATCTTGTCTAAAGTTCTGCATCCAACTAAGCAATTAACGCAGGTCCATATCGCACAACCTCCCTGCGCTTGGTCTGAGCTTTTGAATCGGGAGCTGGCTTGGCGGTGGAGCAGATCTCCAGGGCTTCGCCCTGCAAGTACCTGGGTGGCAGTCAATGGTTTCGTCGCTGGTGCAAGGGCTACTGCCTGGTCCATTCACTGCTTCGGCCTTGCGTATGCATGCGGGAAAAAAAGCAAATTCTTCCTATTGTGCTGCGGACCCACTTTTCTCATCCCCTCACGACTACTTGAACTACCATTTCTTCACCTCTTCCTCAACCTTTCCCCTACCACAGCAAAACCTCACCAATTGACCATCCACCTTCCTGCAGCTCACGGCCGCCGCCACCTCGTCCACGCATCGAAAGCGAGGAAAAGAACAGACTATGTCCGCGACGCCGTACTGATCCAACTTGGAGACACTCCCGATTGACTCAAGTACACAGAGTCGAAAACTCACATCATTTCACACACTGATGTTTTCCCAGTTCACGTTTCTCAACATCCGCAGCTCACTGCACCACTGGCACCAATGTCAGAACTTAATCGCCACCCGCATGACGACTTCTCGCCAGATCCATCGATCCCAGGGAAGAAGTACAAGAAAGATGAGTACGTTCAGGGTATTCTTACCAACCATCAAGCACAAGAAACCACGATACGCCGTGCCCGCGTCCAGCTCCAGCATCTCGTCGATGGAACCGCGCAGGATGTCAATCGGCCAGCACCCGAAGTGACATTCGGCGAGTACAAGTATCCTGGCTTGAGGTGGGTCGCAATCAGGCAAGAAGACCCAGAGGCATGGGTCAAGAACCGCCCAGTGCGCAACGTTCCATATGCCTCTCTCGCAGAAGTGCTCCGGCGCGGAGGAACGGTCAGCGCAACCGAGCTCGCCAAAATCAATGCCGCAGCTGCAAGTCAAGACCCTCATGCACCAGTGCTTCAGCCCAACCCACCACCAGCTGTCTCGGCCGTTCAAGCGGCAGGACTCAGCGGAGCGGCACAAGCCCAGGTCCAACAGCCATAGCGCACAACCACCAGGAACCATCACCGAAGCGAGATCGACTTTGCGTGAACAAGAAAGAAGCGCCATGCCAAAAAATCAAGTGCAACACCAGAAGGAGAAATCGAATTTGGTGACACAACTCTCGTGGCCAAGACTGCAGCTACGACCAAGACCGAGCAGGAACTAATACATCGCAGGAGCCAGATCAGGCTGCGATCAGTCTCTCACCCGCCACTAGTTACGGCGCTCTTGATCGAAGCGCTGACGGCGAACTGGATGACGACGAGGGGACTGTCTTCGCAGCACCCCGTCTCGACGACCTGGATTTACGCTTTCTTTACCACCATGCGAGTACGAGTTGGCGAAGATGACACGATCATGGAGTTTTTGATTCTGCTTTCTCATCAGCGAGCGACTACGAGTGGGCAACTACGAGACGATGCGTTTATGACTGGATTATTACCTGCGTGTGCGGCAGGGGGATGCTTTCTTTGTTTTGACGACTCAATACCAAGTGGGTACGGCATAAGGAGATGAAAGCCACAGCAAATTTCAAGGTTGCGGATGAGAAACGAAGGACCTATGGGCTGAATTGTACTTAGGCACTTCGCCCCTCAATGAAAACAGTATTATGATGTTACCGTTCCTCATTATTGGTATCATTGGCCCAGCGCGGTCGATCTGTACTCAGTCGACGTTGCGAACTACCATTCAAATGGCCGTGAGTGAACGCTTATCGGCAGCAAAGCCTGATGCCTCCCTAGTACATTGGTTGGGACCGCTGGAATACCGTTGAGCTCAGCAGGAGCAAAAGGAGGCAGATGTTCAATCAAAAAGGGCTCGGGACGCTGGGCGTTTCAGAGGACTAGCCTTCTACCTCATGGCCGTCGTAACTCAAGATACGAAGCTGTGACCATATGACTTTACGACTCCGACTTCCCCACCAGGAATGACCCAAGCAACCGAGAAGGTATGACCAGACTGGCCAAACACCTTGCTGCGAAAGTACGTCTGCGATATCATTTCATAGACCCCACAAACTCGACCTATCACGCAATCTCCTATGCGATCAGGCATAGCGTTCCTTTCGACGCTCCCAAAAGCCAGAGGTGAAGACGGTCTTTTGAGCGCGAGACAGTCTCTTGAGCGAGCTCGGCCGAGCGGTTGCCCTCGAATTGCTTTCCGCCAACGGCCGCTTGGTCGGCGGAATGCAGTGGCGCGCTTGTCAGTAAACTATTATACCTTGAGAAACTGACGCACGGACATGTCTCACATTAGTCATTCGAGAATGATCAGGAGATGATTGTCCTGAGTGAGGTCGACGAACTTTCAAAAGCAAGACAGTCTCTTGAGCGAGCTCGGCCGAGCGATTGCCCTCGAATTGCTTGCCGCCAACGGCGGCTTGGTAGGCGGAATGCAGTGGCGCCCTTCTCAGTAAACTATTATACCTCGAGAAACTGACGCACGGACGTGTCTCAGATTAGTCATCCGGAATGGATCAGGAGACTATTGTCCTGAGTGAGGTCGCTTACAGCCTCGTAAGCAGGCGGGCCGATCTGTGCTGCGCTGTGCTGCGCTGCCTAATATGTGTCCGTTGCGTGTGCTCGTATGACTCAAGATTTTCGGGCAGTAGGTTGGAGGTCGGAGGTGGATCGAGTAAGCACGGGTGAGCGATTGCGCTCGAATTTCTTGCCGCCGAAGGCCGATCGCCAGCGGCGACTTATGTCGGCGGAATATAGTGGCGGTTTTCTTGACAAATTATTATACCTCGAGAAATTGACTCACGGACGTGTGTCAAATTAGTCATTGGAAATCGATCAGGAGATATTGTCCTGAGTAAGGTCGCTTCTAGCCTTGAAAGTAGGCGGGGCCGCTCTGCGCTGCACTGAGCTGCGCAATTTGTGTTCGTTGCGTATGCCTGACATGATTCGAGATTTTCGGGCGGCAAATTGGTGGTCGTTGGGGGATCGTTAAAAGATCGAGCGAGCACGACCCAGCGATCGTCTTCGAATACCCTGCCGCTGAAGACCGGCTTGGGTGCTCCGGCCTAGTCGTCCATTGAGATGTCGATAAGAAGCCTTAACGACGCCTCTCCACCTCCCTATGTAGGTGGCACTTGGTCATACGATTCTACTAGGCTTGTCGTAACTCTGCGCAGGCTATCTCGTACTTTGGGAGATCGCATTTAGCGCGAGGAGAACAATGCAGGGCTTGCGACTCCAGATGTTCTCGCGTAGGTCTAGTGCCTCCCAAGGCATTCTCGGATCGTCCATTCGTGAGAGTGCGAGTACATAGCTTTGAGACGACGAAGTATATTGCTGAGGAGAAGAAAGTTGCAAGCCTGTAGACCCACACAAGGCATTCGGGCGGATCGCAGGTCGTGCGTAGACTAAGGCCGGACGTGTCTTGAGGTGAACCGAATGTTGAAGTTCAGCCTTCGTAGCTGTCATTGCATAGTGTTGGAGCGTCGGCTGTGGTTCATAAGATATCGACTGCGGTTGCAGCTGACGGAAGGGAGTGGAGCATACGACCCGTGCATGGAAGTGCAGCATCTAATGATGGCCGGACCGGCTTGTTGTTCGCGCCGAGATGTCGATGAGATGTATCCAGTCTGGATTCAATGCTTCGACAACTATGACAAGGTCTGACAGCATGTCTCTTGCATGGGCGAGATTGTGCCAGCCCTCCACATGCATGACATCGCCAGGTATCGATGAACTCCGCCGAAGATGCGCTCTGCGGCTTTTGGAAAATGTTTCCCACGCCTAGGCTGGGCAGTATAAGTCGATAGGTAGGCGCGGGAGAGTTGCAGATTGACATTGTTCCTTGCGCTCGAGAAACGAAGGCATGGGACTGTATCAGAGGCATCCCACTCCATTTTGCATCCTTTTCCTCACTCGCACGCTGGGAAAGCCAAGTATGGCATAGCGTTAGAAGCATCGTCGTCCGAGTAGGGCTGTCGACATCAGGATTTCCCAGCAAGAACGTCACCTCTGTAATCGCGAGTGCGCTCTACCTCAGCGGAAACAAGGCCTGTGGATGCAGTACAGCCTTCTGGCTTGGCACAGTCGCCGCTCATCAGCGTAGGGAATCCCAAAAGTCGAGAGCCCAAATAGCGAAATCCTCATACCGACAGCTTTGCATCCCAGCCTGGAAGTTCCCGGAAGCCTCAGACTTTATAGTGCCTACGCAGTCTGCAACATCACAAGCCGAAGCTCTTACTGGCACAGCGGCATCAGCGCGGTGTGGAGGTGTGACCGCTATGGGTCGTTAGCATGACTTCTGTTAGGATATGGCTCGGGGTCACTTACTCCTCATTGCAGCTGCTGTACTGAGCACGGGGTTAGTCCTTCTTCTTCTTGCACTCGCAGCTCGTGTGCTCTGCGCCGTCGTAGTCGTTTCACTTCATGTCGCGCTCATTCTGGCGATCAGGGCTTGCAGTGAGCGGCTCGGTAGGAGTTCAAGCCTTGCTCCTCGCCTCGGACAGTCTCAAGAGCAGTGGTTAGTCTCGTTGCAGTTCTTGCATTCAACACCCTTAGCAGAGCGCCCCTCGGCCCAGTCTTGGCCGTAGTGCTAGAAGTACCCGTATCTCTTGTATCCATTGCAGTTGCCTTTGAGTTGGGCTCGCTAGTCATCGTCCGTCTGGGCTGCCGCACATGAAGAGATTCTCGGTCGTCTTCCACGGTTGCCTGGTGTCGTCGAGTAGGTGAAGTTGTGTGGGTTGGCGTTAGGTGGGCTGGAGAAACGTTCTCGTTCAGACGCTAAACATTCCATGGCATAAGCTCTGGTAGTGCTTTGGTACTTCCCTCTTGTCGCAGTGTCTGCGCAAAGCCTCCGGCCGGAGTCGTGTTGGTAGAGACCGTGGTGGTAGATGTTAGTGCGCGCGCAAGCCCCGGCTGTGGAAAAGATGCTGCCGGAGGGCGGTCTGGGGGTGACGAGGATCCTAGCCTTGCTGCTGCGAGGCGTGGAGGGGTGATCGGGTTGTTGTTGCAATGAAGGAGGTAGCAGTTGGGAGCGCTGCTCGGGATATGTGGTGTATCCGGTGAGGTCGCTAGCCAAGTGACGTGACCTGGCTCCCACAACGGCACCCACGAAGTGAACAGCGTTCACCAGCAGAGCTTTGTCGGCAGACGATTCTGAGAAGGGCGCAACGCCAGATTACTCCAGGCTGGACGAGGCGAAGGTACAATGCTGCGCATAGCAGCCTTGGTCCCATCTGCAAGGGTTGAGCCGAACGTGTTCAGTCTTAATCGCTCGATGCGACGCAGGTGAAGGGTGCCAGAGTGTGCTGATTACTCTTTCGCCTCAAATTGTTCCTGCGTGATCGTGCCTTGTGATGGTCGAGAGTTTTGGTGCTGACCAGACTTGCTCCATCGCCTCCTTCATCTGCTCTGCCTCAAACATGTTCCCCGTTTCAACAAGCTTGTCCTGTATAGTAGTCCGATGCGCCCTGCCTTGTAACTCCGCACAAATCATCTCTTCTTGGTCAACTGCAGCCTGGACATTCGCTTCCGCCAGCGACATGGAAAGTACGATCAGAACCGGTGCCGGCGGCTGATGGCGCTCGTGCAGCACAATCCGCAAGTCTATGAGACACAGGAGCAAGGACGTTGAGGGGTGAGCTTGCTGGTCGCTGTTTGAGGCGATGGCGGAGAATTCGTGCGGAAAGACTGTGACAGTACGGCAAAGATGTTGTCATGTGCATAGTCGTTTGCTCTTTACCGTGTTGCAGGAAACGCTCAAAAGTGACAAGGATGGCTGTGTTGTCCGGCTGATCGGTTCTGCTGCATCGTCGTGGTTGGTGGCCGCATAGGCTGAAATTCTGGGCTTATTGGTGAGGAGGGTCCGTCAGGCGACGATGGCAATCAAGCAGAGGACGAACGGGATGGTAATAAAGCGCCAACGGCACTGGCTGACGCAACGCACGCCGAGGAGCAGCACAACGGCGACGTGCTGCTTCGACGCGACATGGACGACAACAACAACGTCGACAATCTTCTCCAAGCCACGGCACAAGGCATGCGACACTGATGAAAAGAAGCGTACTCCAAGAGCTGAAAAACAAAAATTGAGCGGATGGTTCATCCCCGAGCCCAGCTCACCACAGCTTATCTCCACAACTCGCAGTGCAATGAGAGAGAGAACCGCTGGGTCGAACACGACTTCATGAGCTCGTGTTGCCTCCACGGGCTGTTGATGATGATGTCAGTTGATGATCAATGAGAAGGACGATGTAAAATGGGTGAACTTACTCGGGCGCCCCCTACCTCTCGTACCTCTGACCCTACCCAGTCTTCCTCCGATGAAGAAAGGAAGAAAGTGGGAGGGGGAGAAGCTGGGGGGTTTATGCATGCGTAGTTAGCGTGCTGTACGTCGCGCAAGAAGACTGGAATGTACGCCTGGCTTGGCGGTTCAGGAGGGCTTCAGGGAACGCTGTGGCTGGCTTCAGGCAGCGACTTCACCTGCTTCTGATCTTCAACCTCACAACATCACATGAGCGCTTTCTCTGCCACCAACATCTCTGCCTTCCGCTCTCGCCCTCATCAATCCAGATCAGCGCAGCCATGGCGACCTCCAACCCAACCACCGCAGCGTCCTCCTCCCAGATCCACCCAGACGACCAAGCTACTCTCGATGCCATGGCAGAGCTATATCGCCGCATAGACGAGTCCTTCACCCCTCACGGCATCCTCGGCATCCCCACCAACTCCACCCACGAAGAAGTCAGAGCCGCCTACAAGGCTCTGGCGCTGCAGCTACATCCCGACAAATGTGACGAGTTTACAGCGGATTTGCACAAGAGATTGTTTGTGAAGGTGAAAGAGGCGCAGGATATCGTGCTGGAATGGATTGAGGCAGGGATTGTGGGAGATGAGGAGCCTGAGATGGGAAGTGAGGAGGGGCAGGGGCAGGCAATGAGCGTGGAGGAAATGTTTGCGAGCTTGGTCCAAGCTCATAGAGAATGAGGTATTGCTGCGCTGGGAACAACTCTCTGCTGCGCGCGTTGTGGACCGCGCCGCTAGGCACGATGGTAGACAGACCACAATGGACATCGATATCAGGAGCGCTGGCCAAGAATGCTGAGAGTTTCACCCTGTCGTCGCTGGTTTCCTTCCCGTGGCAAGACACGAGCTTTTGCAGTGAGGATGCCGGACTGTGTCACATGTTGCCCCTTGTGTGTAGAAGATGCTGATTTTGGAGCCAGATATGTCAGTGGGAGAGTTGATGAATGAGAATGAGCAGTCGCCTGTATTTCTCCGCTATTGAAGCCGGCGCCGCTGAAGCTGCACCATTTCCTCTCCTCCTAAGCCTCGAGTCAACCATGTCACCGTTTAGTCTGGCTTCCGGTTCCCCCCACCCCCAGCCATCCCACACCATGGCTCCATCAGAGCTTGGCGACCATCCTTGCTTCTGTGGCAACGAACTCGACTACGGGCACCAATCACATGTGTTCTTCGTGAGCCAATATGGCCACACATCGCACCATGTAAGTCCGAGGCGTCCACCGGCATCCACACTTCCCTCTTCATGGCTCAGAGCTAACTTCATTCAGTCCTGCCTCCACAAGTGGGCGAGGTCTACTCTAGGCGCTGGCAGGTGTCCAAACTGCCACGAGTTCCTTGACCACGACTTCCCGACTTCCCGAGGCTGGTAGTACAGCGGCCTGCACCACCAGAGCCCCAGGGGGTCGTGGAATGGCACGATCCACATGACGGCCAAGTTCCAATGGTGCCTGACAGCAATAGTCGCTGGTTGACGGCGAACAATACGCTGCCCAAGGTGAAGCCGCTACTGACGCTGCGTGAGTTTCGAGACATCTTCATCCACTTCATTTTCTGACATACTTCTGGCCTCGAGGCTGAGGCCGCTGACGCTGCCATCGCTGTTGTCGTTGAGGCCGCACGGCGTTCAGGACCAGATGGGAGAGTGCCAATACCTTGATGTGGAACGCTCCATCTCAGCGATTGTTACATTGCTCGGGTAGATCCACACTCAGCTTGGATTCTCCGTCTTTCAAGGCTTTTGGGTATCATCGATGTGCATGCTCCTGCCTGAGTTCCCACCATCCTAGGAAGGAAATCTTGATCTATCGTGACGAGCATCACGGTATGACCTTACCTTCTGACTGAGATCGCAGCATATCCTTAATCGGATATTAGCTGCCTGGAGCACAAAACCAAGATTGGCATGTTCCCGCTAGTAGGTCGAGCCTTTCCACAGCGCCTGGTCGAGAACGAGCACGTTTAATGTCTCATTGTTCGTTGTGTCTGCAAAGGAGTATGAGACGCAACCTCGAGCTTGGCACTTTGTTTCGCGAAACTGCACACTTTCGCCCGGTTTTCCACGAGAGCCTACGTCGGTCGTGATCAGGTTGTATTGCGCCGGAGTTGTAGTGGAAGGCACATAAAACAGTCTTTCATGGTGCATAACTTTCATCATTCTCGTGAGATGAATTCAAGTTACCGGCGTCTTGCGAACAACCTTTTTCAGCGGAGGCGATGCGCAAGTCTCCCACAAAGGAGTTGCTGTCATACGCTCGGAGGTAGTAATATCAGCAGAGACAGAGAAGCAGGAATCTGAGAGAGTGGCTCTCCAACTTCCAAGTAGGGCGGATCTTACGTGGCCTCACATCTTGATAAAACATCTATGTGGGTGGAATATACTGAGCAGCCCTTGCATCGCGAATTTCTCCATTCTCTTTTGCAGCCTTGAGGGCCGGAATGCCCTGTAAGAAGCAGAGACGCTAAGAATGAGCAGGAGACATCCCTTGCTTGTGCGCCTTTATCCAACCCGTCCATTTTTACGCAAGCCCGAAATTTGCACCTTCTCATCTCATAGTGTATCTTAGAATCTTACGTGAATGAAATAGCGGCAAGGAGAGAACCAGCCTTGATATATTGCATTGTAGGAAAACATTTTCATTCTTCAGTGTCGTATTCTTCGATGGCTACTGTCGAAGAGCAGTATCGAAAGGTTTTGTCGACGGCTCGGACTGTATCCAGTCACACCCTAGTTTCCAAGAAGACTTTCCCCATCCAAGCCTCTTTTTGTCCTTGATATCGGAGCCTATCGCCCGACTCACAACGGAGCATAACCGCACCAGCCGACGAGCGTGTTGCCCTCGGCAGGCTCCTCCACGAGATCTCCGAACTCCTCTATACACTCCGCGAGGATCATCTTGAAGCGGGCAACGACAATGCTGCCCGAATTCTCTTGCACCGCGGGAATGTTGGCAGGCGCGGAGTAGTCGATGTCCCAGCGAAGGGAGCTGTGGCGGCGGTTGTCCGCGATAGAGCCGAAGCAGTCGGAAGCGATGGGTGTTCCGCCGAACACCAAGTTGGTGTATGGGATTGGGTGCTCCAGTCTGTAGCAGAACACGCTGGTAGGTACGCCGCCCGTGCCGAAGAAGGCGACACCGATCTTGCACTCAAACTTCTGCGGAATGTCAGCACCGTCGTCAGGCTTAGGCAGGAGATATACTGGTGATGGCAACTTCGTCCGGGTTTGCCACAACGTAGGCGGTCGCGACATTCAAGAAGCGTAGGCTAGTAATGAACTTCTCTTTCCTCGCCGTAGTGGCGATGTCTTCCAGATCCTCCTATTCATACTTCTCCTTCACACTCTTAGGGCCGCGCTCACCGACCGTGTAGCCGGAAGCCTTGCGCTTGGAGCTTCCTTGGGAGGACTTGGAATTTCAATCCTCCATTTTGATGAAAAGCATCGGTAGCTTCAAGGGAAAATGAGCAGCAAAGATACAACGGGCGAGCGCGAGACACATCTCGCGTATGCTAGGGTTCGGCCTGAGCAGCCTCGCGCAAGTCTAAGTTGCGTAGAAGTCACCTACCCTCAAGTCGGAGATGGAGGGTGAGATTAAGGACAGTATGCCCGTCTCTCCGTTCCGTTGCCAAGTTTCGGAGGCTTGAATGCGATATGGGAGGCAAAGATGCTGAAATCAGGCAAGAGCCATGGTTCGTTCATGCCAAGATCTGCTCTTTTGGTCGTTACGTAAGCTCAGAGAACGCAGATACTCACTCATCATTCCTCTTTCGCAGCGAATCTCGCAACCGGCCGAGCGACTGCTTCGTCTTCAGCTTGACCTCACCCACGGCACGACGCAGCTTCTCCTTGCGGTGCTCCCAGCGTCCAGCGCTCTTCTCCCCTGCCACTACACCGAGCTTCCGCAGGGAGGCCATGTCTAAGTCTGCCTTGACCCTCCAGGCGGCATCGGCCTCGCCTCTACGCACGCGAGTTAGCTTGTACTTCCTGTGGGAGCGGCATGTGAATGATCTTACGGGTGCTCCTGTGCCATAATAGCATCATACCGCGCGAGCTCAGTGTTTGCCTGGGTGAGCAGGTCGTGGAACACCACGGTCCACTCGGAGCTGGAATCTGGTGTCTGCAGGAGGCTTTTCGCCCATTCCTCCGTCTGATGCAACATCAGTATACCTCCAGCATGCCCAATGGGAGCAGCGATATACTTACCGGCTTCATGATGCCGTTTTGCACCAGTTTGGCCTGGTTCTCGAAGGCTGCACATGCCTCGAGGGCGTTCAGGTGCGCGGCGTTCGCTTCTTTTGGGCTTTTCTTGTTTTCGGTGTAAATAGCCCAGGCGATTGTGAGAAAGAGAGCGGCGATATAGCGCGACATCCGCGCGGCGTACTCGGACTCGCTCACAATTTCCATTGTCGGTGTACTGTTGTGATGTTGAGGGAGTGGAAGTTAAAGTCGAAGAATGTGAGAGTCAGAAATGAAGTGCGCTAATGTAGAGTATCAAAGGTTTTGGATATAATATTGAAGACCGCTAGCTGCAAGATCGCTAAGCACTTTAACATCCGCATTTGCACGAGCTGAGCTTCTTAAGAGGCCTCAGAGCAAACAATCTCATGACACGACAAATAGCGACGTCTCCTTTGACATGATTGCTCGTAAATTAGCAAGCTGACTCGAGGCAGGAGACGATGACAACTCTACCTACGACGTGTGCAGCAACGCGTTACGCGATCTTTCTCTTGCTCTCTGTTCGACATCCGCACTGGATGATGCAGTAAACCGCCGCATCTCAGCCGTGGCATATTCCTCCCATACCATCCGACCGACAATAGCATCGTACTGTCACTGCTCCGAGTCCTCGCAACCTTTATTAGCACAGCGATTAACTACAGTTGCTTCACCACGAATCAATTCTCGGGCTGTTGCAGCTACACTCGTTTTGACGAAGAATTCAAAGTATATTTACAATATCCAAGTCAACCCTAATGTTGGCTATCTCACGGAGCAATACACCCTGGAGCTAAATTCTCGAACGATCACCATATTTTGTTACCCTGGAAGCACCAAAAGCTCTCGAGGTCCCTCAGGTTCGTCAACTTCCTCTGTGGTTGCTACTAGAAACGCCACTTCCTTGCTCTGGTCAATGATATTTCCAATCAGCTCGGGACAGCTCCTGAGAGACGATGCCGGCTTTGGCCTAGAAAAGCCGGTCTTCGCCGCAATGAGTATCCGTCGCATTCTGGGAATCTTCCTTCTCTGACCAGCGTAATGTGAGCCGCCAATCGCGTACTGCCGGGATAACTCTTTCAACCAGTTCGACAAAGCTTTCTGAGAATCGGACCAACTGTCCATGAGGCCATTCTCATGCACATGAGCCAAAGGATGGGCAAACATATTGACGAGAGCGAAGTCGGGGCAGCTGTCCTGGAGTGTACGCCACATCGCTTGCTGGTAGTTGGATATCTCTCTGTCCAGATAATGGATGATCCTGTCAAGACCATCTGTCCAGCTGTCGTCGGCTTTCCACTCGCTTGTGAGGAATGAGGCGAAGGTGCCATAGTGGGTGGCACCAATGCCCAGGCCACGGCTAGACCGAGCACCATTGAGGATGCTCTCGAATCCTTGGGCAATCTTTTCGCTTGTGAGAGCCTGCCGAGCTTGTGAGAGCCAGGGGTTTGAAGGATCGGAAGTCTCCGATGTTTCAACTTGCCTATCAACTAAGGCTATTGCGGTAGCTCCAAGAAGCATTGCTCTGTTCTTTGCCAGTATGGCCTGTTCTCCACCCACTTGCGTCCGAACCAAGGTGTTTGGCGGCCATGAGGTTGGCATGCGGACTCTGAGCATGGTGTTTTTAGGCTCTGTGCTGGATGAAGCCATGATCAATGGACTGATTGATTTCTGCTCGGCTTGTGCGTGGGAAAGTTTGAGGGTGGAGCTATGGGGAAGGAATCCGGACAGTTTAAGAGAAGAGGAGTAAAAAGATTGGTGACATGACCTTCCTCCAGCATGACATATTGTTTGTCAGAGAGGCATGAAGAGTGTCAAGTGCACATCTATCAACAGTGGCTTTCAACCTCCGAAGGGCAACATCCTCAGGCCCTCGGGGCAAAAGTGTCTGATCGCTCCGAATGTTGTTCTCAGCATCCCGGGCTGGTTCTCGTCGTGCGGAGAGGTCTATTGAGACTTTCATATGGATTGAAGCTTGCATGTGTTCTGAGTAACTCGGACATGTTCCGAGACGTCAATGATTGAATGCCTCGCTGGATTTGGGAAGCGTCAGAGCCGTGGATGCAGGAAGTGTTACAAGGCTATTGGGAGTTTGAGTCATCCTACCACGGCATCAGGAGGATACATTCAATATTGCGAGTAAAAGTAAGACCACGTGTACCAAAGTCATTGTGCGATTATTTGATCGGCGTACACATCGCATGTGGCAACCCAACTCTAGTGGCTTCAGATATTCATCATGCTGTACAAATCCGATGTCGTGACAATGGACTACCCCGTAAGGTTCATTGTCGACGCGCAGCTCTTGTGAGAATACTTAGCAATCCTCAGATCACCGCAACTATGAATCGAATGCAGGTGAGACCTGAATGCATACATGATCTTTGATACATTGATCTTCTCATTTTCATGCCACCTGACCTATGAAGAGAGCTGGAGTCTCTCGATCCCGGACCTTACTTTGACATGTGTCTTAGAGCGTTCAGTCCAGTCTGCCAAACCCCGACCAGCTTAGTTGGTTCTTTGCGAGGAGCATACCAAGTCGACAGTAAGGCAAAAGCGCTATCATGTCTCAGCCTCCAAATCTGACCTCCACTACTAGCAAGCCAGTCTGTGACTTCCACTTCTGTTGCCCTCTCCCGAACTTCTGATACCAGCTTGTCGTAAAGTTGAAGCTCCCCTTCTGCAAGTCGAAGTAGGTGCCGCAGTGATGGTGTCCAGGTACTGCCGAGCGCCGAAGGTTTACTTTCTGCTTGAATATGGACCAATCTTTCGATGGTCTTGTCAAAAAGCTGTGTATTTGGTGCACGACGAGACGTTTCTTTCCTGCATGCTCTGGTATGACGAGCGATGTCCCTTTTTGCTCGAACAAGGGCCAGCTGGGTCGTTTCTGGAGGCTGGCAGGCGGTGCCGCCGTTGAGATCGATGAGATACATCGCTGTTGCTGTCAAGAGGATGGCCCGGGAACGAGCGAGGAGTGCCAGGTCTGCACTGACTTTTGCGTCAAGTGGCAATGGAGGAGGTAGGAACATTGTGGAGCTGATGGCAAGATTGTCGTACACATTGCCTGTGATCTTGGGCGAGTCGGTGCTCAATTTGGGTAGAGACATGGTGGGATCTCGCTGGAATACCATGGATGCAAAAGTGGTAAAAACTCGGGTATCGATCGTGTGAGCTTCGTAGGGGGCCTTGCAGAAAGTGCAATGGATGTTTGCTGCATCGCCGAGGTCGATGTGATCATGCAGGTGTCCGATGCGCTGGTCATGTTGTGCTGTCCAGGTCGACTGCCATGGGGAATGCCTTTGTGTTTCGGGTGGCAGATCACGTTCCATGGGATGAGGAATAATGAGAAATAGAGTTGCTTTTGTATCCGCACGAAGAAGAGTCCGCCAATTCACCTCAAAGACGCCCAATGAGAGCCTCCACAGCCGCTCTGACCGCCGCCTTCACCAATGCAAAAAGCCCGATCAAGTTGCCCAACGCGATCAACATATGCGCCATCAGAAGAATCACCCTCGTTACCATCTCAATTGCCAGAATTTGCACCCTCATCCAGAGAAGAATCAACCTCATCCGCCACTTCTCGCGCAGCAGCTCGCGCCTCATCTCCGCCCTCTCGAACTCCATTGCTTCCTCTAGCAGTCTCCGCATCTCTCCCTCGTGCTCTTCGGTGAGCGGCATGCCGGGCAGCTGCTGAGCATTGAGCTTTGCCCGCCGAGCGTGGACTTCGGAGTCTGGATGGAAGTCTACAAAAAGGTCTGATTAGCTGATCTGCATGTATATCCGCAGAGGACGCACGTACTGCAGGCCGCGAAAAGGACGTCCCGCCTCTCCCTACCGCTTTCGAAATCTGGCTCAGGCATGGGGAATTGCGGTGGTCTTGTGACTGCTGTTATTTGTTGGAGGAATGAAGTCAACGTTTCGAGCATTCGAGAGCTTTGAGAATGGGCAAGCTCAAGACTCGAAACTCTTGGCGCCAAGGCGTAGTCAGTACAATGTGCAAGTGTCGTCAGCTGCGATTCATGTTTGCATATCTCTCGGATCCGTGAACTGTCGAGACTTGTCTAGGAGTGTCTTTCCGTTAAGGATGCTCCCAGAACATGATGCAGGCTCTAAATATCCTTTATCCTGTGTGAGGCTGGAGCTTTCCACACGGAGTCTTCTGGCAAGAACAAGCAAACCTAGCAGCATTCAAAGACCGATGGCGGCTCGACAGTTGCGACATGTTCCAACACGTCTTTTGAACGATCTCGATGTTCAATGTGACCTTGATATACAAACTCAAGTACACGTATATCTGCGGCGCTTCTTCTAGTTCAGGGGTATGCCAAGACATCGGAAAGAAGCTGCAGCTTCAACACCAACAGCTTTGAAAATTTCTTCCTCTTGAAACACCATTTCAATCACATCAAAATTGAATCCATCAACACCACCAACATCTCTACCATTAACACAATGGCAGACCACATCATAGAGATGGGCGGCGAGCAGAACGGCGGCGGTAAGTATTCCTTTCTCCCTCGACTCGAATTCTCCTGACGTGATTGCTCAACAGGCCCTAGTCCGCCTCCTGCTCTCCGCGCGATGGCCGACGGCCATGCTGGCGAGGAGACTGTCCGTCCACCGACGGACGAGGAGATGAGAGACACGGAGAGACTGGTGGCGGAGAATGCGGCGTTGCGGGAGGAGTTGGCGGCAATGGAGATGGAGATTTGGTGGGCGGAGCGATGGATGCTGGCGAGGATGTTCGGTCTTTGCGTGGCGCTGGAGGTAATAGAGTTTGCGGTGAGCGTCTTGAGATTCGCGGTGAATGTAAAGGAAGGGGTGAAGGAGCTGGCGGTCGGTCTGTTGCGTGCTGTCTTTGGCCGTTTCTGGTGACTATGAATGGTAATTCTGCTTGCGCACTGAGTTTTATATACCCAAAAAGCGTGTTTATTGTACCATGCGCTCAGGTTTCAGTAGCTTAGATATCCTCCGAGAGAGCGATAGGCTTTCTGGATGGTTCAAAGAGATTGCTAGACGTGAGAGCAGAGTGGCAAGGGTCGTTGCTTTATGGTATGGTTGTTTGGTCGCAGCTTCACAGTCATATTGTCGCCTGCTCTCGCAGAGACAGCTTTACAGACAATGGAGTTATCGGAGAGTATCTCCTACAGCTCTGAGCTATACTCATGGACTGAGTAGACTGTTGGCGGTCTGGAACAGATAGGTACAGAGGAGAGTGGAAGAGCAGTAGGGACAAAGCGATCGGTTATGCATTGTGGTTTCCCTGAGTTGCTTTCCATCATTCGCTCTCGCTTCGATGAATCGACGAGGCTCTTAGAGGACAAGCAGCCTGCTTGATAAGGTGTTTTATGCATAATCACCACACCTTATCAGAATCGAAGGCAACCTCCCACCAGACTGGGAAGAGACGACAACCCCAGTCCAGCGCAAGGACGAAACACTTGCGGATTTCGTCGATTCAACCAGCTGGCTTTGGAGAGCCAAGAACTTCCCATTGTCGAAGATCAAGATAACTGCATTCGCGAGCCACGAGGTCACCGGCGCCGAAAGCAGATACTGGCCAACGGAACTTGAGCTATTCGGCGTCATCTGGGCCTTGAAGCGAGTCAAATCAGGTTATATGCTCAAGCAGAAGCGACGTGAGATCAAATGGCCAGAGGAGGCGCTGCCACAATTGCAGCCAGGCGAGATTGTGCGCATTCCACCGGAGAGCGAAATAGACGCTATCCTCTTCACCGACGACTTCGCCGACATCGACGAGCGATCATACAAGAAGAACGCAATTAAGGATATGCGCGCAGCTCCTGGCCGGCAAAACAACAATGCGAAGCAGCGAGAGGATGAGCTGGTTACGTCTATCGCCCAGAACCGCAACTACCTTCTAGCGCCCTACATCCCTAGGAAGCCGTGAGCGGGAGAGGAACTTAGCCCTATCAGAACTCCGCAGAAGCGATGGAAGTTCAGGAAGCTGGCCGCCGATATCATTATCCCATACCAGCTGAACCTGATCACGGACTGGAGCAAGGCTAGGGCCGAGAACCCAGCCTTAGTGAAGGAGTACCTGGAGCTCTACGATATCGACAGGCAGAGGCTCCTACCCCCGAAGATTCCCAACTTCGAAGGTCCTAACAGATTCAGAGACACCGAAGCCTGGCAGAGGGAGAATGAGTACGTCACTATCGCCAACAAGCCTAAACAATATAGCCCAGCTCAAAAGGAGGCTGTCATCCCCTTCGAGAAGGATCTTAGCTACCATTCTGATAAGGTGTAGTGGTCATGCATAAGTACAAGTGACTATCTGAAGTGCAGTTTTTGCTCCCGCTCTGATAGTTCCAGACCACTTCGCTCATGACACCGACATTTCAACTCGTGTTACTTCTCCAGCTTGATTCAATCCAATCCAGCTTCCTAATCTGCCCTTATCGCCTCTTGAGTTTATCGTCTGACCAGCACATTGCTGCCCAGGGGCGGAGATTGCAGTGCTTTGGAGGACGGTATGTCTGTCATGCCGACCTCCCACACGGCCATGACCGTCAATGTACGTGCACAGAAAGTCGTCGTCTTTCTACTTGGTTGTTCTTTTCCTCACCTTCCTGAATGGGTGGCAATGACGGCTTAACTGATGCTGGTGCATCCCATGTGGCCATCGCGGAAGACGCAGCTGTGTCGATTGTCTGCTGTGTAGCGACCGGCAGACCGTCGATGCACCGGTATTCGCCGAGCTCGCTCCTTGCATTCATCGCTCCTTCGTGGTCGTGATCTTCAGTCGGACAGTCAGTGAAGCACAAGCGCTACCCATCGCGTTCAAGATTAGTAGCTGTGCCTGATATGACTCCGCCATCGATGACGAGACTTCCCGATGTCAATGGTCGAGGGCACTTCGATGTGAAGTAAATGCTCGTTGGCGAAGTCACGGGTGAAGTCCAACTTCTCCAGAGAAAAGGTGACGACTTTGTAGCCTGTCTTGGGACGCACAATCAGAGTTTCATCGGCCGAGGGTACGATGCGGCTGGATACTAGGTGATCGTTTATCTTTGCTTGCGTGCTCCGAGATTCGCTCAAGCGAACCCCGAGACTGTTCTTGGTATTGTCGGTTTCGAGCGGGATGACGTCTGCTTTCGCGATGTATGAGTGGATGCCGCAATAAGATAATGCCGCAATGGGACATCGTGAACGCAGTTTCCACTTGTCGCTCACCAATTGAGACCCTGCACCAGCGACCCTCTTACTGTCCTGAGTCCAAAGGTACCAAGCGCGGATGGAAGTGGTCGGAACCCTTTCGTTATGGGTCGTCGAGCTGGTAGCAGAGATCTCGAGCTGCAAAGAAGGGTAGTCGGCTCCGCTTCTCAGGGTGGAGTAGCCATGCCAGAACATGCTCAGGATTGCTGTCCTTCGCGCGAACGAGAAGGCCCTGTTTGAGCTTGTCTGTCCTCAGTGGACTGGACCAAGGCTTGACAATGATATCGTACTGGTACTTCCTCGTCAGGGTACCAGTCGGGCGGAATGGCACTTCGCGAAGTTCTTCGAGACTGTGAGATGGGTGATATCGGTGTTTCCATTTGTGTCTTGAAAGTGTCCGTCGGCAAGATCGTCAAGAGCACTTGAACAAGCAGAAGGGAAATCAATCTACCGCCACGCTTGACAGTTCTGTGCTCTCCGTGAACCCATCCCGCTTGCAGGTCTTACAGTCCTCCTCGACGCGCGTGAATTTGGCGCGAACGACATTGATGGCGATGCGCTTGATCTTGGGATCGCGATTGAGCGCACCTTTTCCGCTCCGCGGGAAGTTCCTTTGTCCTCGAACACTGCCATTATCCAGTGATGCTTCCTGCTCAACCATTCTGTAAGAACTTGTGGCCACTGTTGCAAGCTTGCCGATGAAGAAGCGGAGGTGCTTAGATGCTCTTTTCTGCCGTCGTGCAAGGATACCTCGTGTCTGAATCGTGCCTTTGGAATAGCCCGCTGGAGCCGATTGGTAGTAAAGTGGCGTCCTCACGCGCGTGGAACGCTTCAAGTTCCTTGTGATTGTGCCTTGTAAGCTGAAATGTTGCTTGAGACCCGTGATTGGAAGGCGGCGCATGATGTTGCCGTGGGCGCTTACTGCGAGTCCCTCCGGCCCTCTACCAACGACACGGTGTGATGGAAATCTGTGTAGGGTTGAAAGAGATGGAGTGAACGATCTGGATGAAAGGGACGATCCATTCGAGCTCTCCTAAAGGAATCTCTCTTGACGAGGCGGGTTGCCGTGCTTGAACTTCTCCCTCCCTCGACCTCTTGCCGTCACTTCATGTTCGATGCGCAATATCTGCCCGCATCCCTCTGGGGCCGAGAGGATGATGCTATGTCCTTGCCGTCTTCCTGTCCACTTCGCGGTCGTGAATCGTGACGGCTGTTTCGATCGATACTGTGCTGATGCTGTTGGGGATTGTTGAAGAGAGCTGGGTGCCGTCACAGCCAACTCTCGATGAGGCCAGAGTCCTGTGAGGAAAGCTACTTCTCGCGCGAGTGCTTGATGAGTCTGCTGTCGTTCATTACCTTGATACAAATGCACGGAGTGGCCCTGGTGTCAATGGACTCCCTTTGAGAGACCTCCATTAAGTTTGCGTGACCCATTGAGCTCCCCTCCGCCCTCCCAATACGGCCGTTTGAAACTTCTGATCACAATGGGCGATATCTAGCACGCTAATTTGAGCTCCCCAGACAGCTTAAATTCTTTCTTCCACCACCAACTCCTCTTCCTTTCTTTAGTCCTCCCTTGCATCAAGATGGACGTCCCCGGGTGAGTACCACACTTCCTCCTCCTTGCACCTCCAGCACCCCCATCAGCACCCTACTCGTTGTGCAGACTTACGTGATACACTTCTATGTAGATGGCATGGGCGGCGTAGGCATAAGTTGGCAGCTTTGCTGGCGTCGCAGGTGAGTTCCAATCGACAACATTACGCTGACCCCATCATGTCGCCAGTTCATCTGGCGGCCTGGAGGGGTTGAATACTTTACTGACTTCATCATTGTGTCCGCCTTGAGCGGGCGCGTGGAGAAGTTGAGGATCTGTGCTGCTACTATGGAGTTGGCATGGCTGTCCGCGTCAGCCGAACCTTTCTGTTGACGACAAAGCAGATTTGTTCATCCTACCGCAGCACTTCCCACTGACCCCGACGCTGCGACTTATGAGGACCTCAGGCCGATGATGCTCGATGAGGCTCACGCCGCCAGCCCGCCGCAAATTCCGTTCTCTGAAACTTCAGCATTGCCCTCGTCACTCTTCGCTCCCCGACTTTCTACCATGGCTACTGATTCTTGCTCTACCGAAGCTCACTGCATCTGCGACTTCCCTGCTGCGCATCGATATTGCGGAGATCGAAATCATCGACTGATCCCGCTCACCCAAAACTTCACAGCCGGCAGCGGTGCTCTTTCCCCGGCCAGTATCAAGGTGGTATTTCTGAACTTCATCATCGACAACATCCGAGACTGCTTTGCCTAGGCATCAGCACATCCGGAACAATGGAGTTCAACAACTTCGCGGAAAGGT
Source organism: Ramularia endophylla (assembly GCA_002116395.1). Taxonomy (NCBI): domain Eukaryota; kingdom Fungi; phylum Ascomycota; class Dothideomycetes; order Mycosphaerellales; family Mycosphaerellaceae; genus Ramularia; species Ramularia endophylla. The sequence goes on along the minus strand of MWSQ01000530.1, from coordinate 24,708 downwards.
TTGGAGAGGCTACCAGAGTGTGTGGTGATGAAGTGGTGGATCAAGAGCAGAGGACAGAAAGTGAACCAGATTGGAATATGGTGTGTGCGGGCAAAAGAGCAACTCACCAAAACCTTCCATAGTGGAACTGCGGAGACACAAGGAAAAGCGCTGACCATGATCTTGCGTACCTTAGCATTTATTCTGTCGACGCGATGGTATATGCAACTCCCAACCTACTTGGACACCCTCCTTCGCTGTGCCAATCGAGCATGATTCGACCGTGCCCTCTCCGCCGTCACCCACACCGGACGCGTTCAGACAGGACAACCGAAAGTCAAGCAAGCTTCGACACCGTCTCCCTCTGCGCCTTAGCTCCACTGCGGAATGGACTACGATGGCCGCCGGAAGAAAGGCGAGGGATATCGTCTGCCCGACCTCACGATGGAGCGGGCGAATGAGTCTGACTGAAAGGCTTTGTCCTGCGTCGGCCACAGTGCCAGCAAGTGTATCTTCGGAGTATGAACCACGCTTCGCGTATGGTTTCAAATTGAGGCTGATCCACTTCATCTAGATCTGCGAGGCCGTCCTCCACTTTCATGCCCCAGCGTTCGAGCTCTGGTATTCCAAGGCCACAACATCATCGAACAGCACCATCGTCCTGATCCAGCCACCCGCTTGCACATTGAGCTGTTCGTCCACTAGCTATGCACGCACGACGTCCTAGAAGGTACCCGGCGCGTCATCTGTAGCTCCCCTAGCAAGTTGTGCCTGCGGACTCTCTGCATGCTTGTATGTTTGGACGACTGGAGGACATATCAAATGGAAGAGAAGACACACTTCAAGGACAACGAAGGGCAGAATCATCGCATGTGATGGGAACTTGGCCGTGTCCAACGACTGCCACCGTCGCGACCGCTTCATCCGCTGCCGTTGCACCACCTGCACAGCCGACCACTGCCGCGAGGACCGACAAGCCGACCAAGAGCAACACATTCACAACCATGACAGCTACTCCAAAGCATCAACTGCCACAGCCTCAGTTCCCAGGGCTGCCACACCCAAGTCAGGACTATCAAACGCTTCAACACCGCCAAGGCGAAGGAGAGTAATCATTCTCGGCTGCTATGGGACAGTCCACAAAGCAGCACGTGTGATACGACCACACTTTGCCGTCTGCAACACCACAGCCCTACAATTCCCTGTCTGGCACGGATACTTCAGATTGTTGTCATCTGGATCGCCATTGTCTGCCCGTCTAGTTTGGGGAAGTCTGATTAGCTCTGAGTGAGCTCAATAACTTGAGGTCTGTCTGCAGCAGATCAATGACCGAGATACATCCACCGCAGAGTTAAGAGAGTCATGGCGACAGATAGAGCCGCCAAGCTGGAGGTGCCTTTCACGTTCGCTCTTCTGCCCAAAAAGCAAAAGCTATCATCATGGATTCCCACCTCCCGTATGCTCCCACGCCTGCTTGCTCGTAACGACGGTGACGGTGTGCATGGTCCACTACTGCTAGTCATTGACACAGTACTAGAGACCGCACCTCAAGATCTCTCAGTTCCAACGAGACGTGCTCTACCCGACATTTTTGAAAGAGCCAGAGAAGCCACAGCGGTTCATGGAATGGAACTATGTGTGAGCGTCGTGAAGCCTGCGATCAAAACCGATCGAGACATTTCCTTAGCCTGCACAGGCTGCAAGCACCCTTGCTTCCTAGACAAGACAGCTACGCTTGATTATCTCATACGAGGTCGAAGAACACTGAGGCAAGGTGCATCTTAGGAATTGCCATTGATCACAAAGTCTATGAATATACAGATCAACTTGGAGCAAATGCCGCTTTGCTCAACACTACGTTCGCCAAGCGAGCGCGACACTGCAAGCAAAGGCTAGCTTCATACGTTGTGACCCGATGCAGGAGTTCCGCTCCCTGGGCAGGACTGCTTTACAACGTTGACAGAAGCCTAGTAGGGACTCCGCAAACAGCTTTGTCGATGATCGCGGGACTCCCACGGAGGGGACGAAGCACATGGACCCCGAACCTGCCAATGCATGTGCGATCGATCGACCGAGGCGTTCAGGCAGACATCTTATCGGCATCTACCCACCAGCGGACATAGAATCACTTCTGCGGTCGAGTCCGATCCTGGCTATGACACCAAAGGTCACGGCAATACCGGTTTCAGCATCCCTTGCTTTGCTTCCGGTGCGGGAAGCATGTGGTCAGCTACCTTGATACTAAGTCTTCTAACCCATGCCGCCTCCACTACAGCCGAACAGCAGCTCTCGCAATGTGGATTCGAGCTCCCTCGTCGTGTGAGTGCGAGACATCGTTGCGTAGATCGATGTGGACGCTTACGCAGAGGACGACTAGTAGCCCGCAATGAGGACTCGCGCTCACTCGTCCTAGGGCCTAAGAGCATTGTTGCGTAGGTCTATGCGGGCGTGCATAGGCGGGACAGCTCGGAGGACTCGATCTCAGCATATGCAACTCCTTCACTGAGGCGCCTTAGCAGGCGAGCATCGGATCGATTCCCTCTCCCCCGTGGACACGGAACCGATTCGTCTGCCGAGTTCAACCCTCCCCTAGACACTAACATCGACATCTACTGCCCTTGCTACGGGTACCTGTATGCGGATTCAAACCATTTCACTTTAGTCCCGCTGTTTCGTAGCTAGATAGCTAGTTTTCGCAATTAGGGTTAGAACTGCCCGAATATCTCGACCTCGGACATCATTACGTAATGGGATGGGAGCGGACAACTCGCTTGCGGGCACGAGCTATACAGTTACAAGGCCTTTCACGCGACGTATAGACTTGCTAAGACGATATGCTTCGACGGTCACAACATTTTATTAGGCGACAGCATTGGGAATGTTATAATGAAGTACTTTCAGGGCAGGAGGCACATTCTAGCTTTGTGACTCTGCGGTCCCAAAGCCCTCCTCGTAGGATTGAGATCTTTGCTAGGAACTTATGCTTCGGCGACTGCGATGTGCCTCCTAGGGGAGATGGTTATTCTTCTTAGGGGACAACTAGGGAACACGGCGGGGAAGCGAAGTCCGGACTTAGCGAGGATAATGCTGCCGTCCGTTGCGCGACTCGGCCAAGAAGCTAGAGACTGTCGCTACGGGTGTTCTCGCACGAAGCAGCACTAGGATCCTATAAGGCACATTCTAGAAGTTCGAGCCTCTGTTTCTAGGCGAGTCGATCGACACTAGACGGTTTAGACCGCGATCTAGGTTAGAGAGCTCGAGTATCGCCTCGTCTATTGCAATGCTACTGCCCCTTGCGCGATCCACCTAGAAGCTCTAGAGTCTCGCGTCGAGTACTCTCGTAGGCATTCAACAAACCTACGATCTAGACCGAAAACCCCTTTTCAGGATCCGACTCTGCGCCGACTTTAAGAGCTCCATGTCGATTACAATGATCCTAGCATGTGTAGCGTTAGCAATGAGGCGTCTTGGCACATTAACATCTGATCAGATCTGTAGCGCCAGCTTCGTATAAATGTTCAGCTTCGTTCTCGACCTCAACTTCAGTCTTCGCTCCGATAACAACGTCGGCGCAGTCGCCGTCGCGCCCGTCGGCGTATGGCACCGCGTCCTACCTGCGGCTGTTGGGAAGCTTCTACGTTGATTGTTCGTGGCTGCAATTCCATTAGCACGTGTAGCCCTAGCAATGAGGTGTCTCGGCAAGTAGACATCTGATCTCTAAGTTCTAGGCCTACATAAAACTTCTTTTCTTTCCTCGGATTCTGCCTCGCCCCGAGATCAACCCCCGCGCAGTCGCCGTCGCGCCCGACGCCGTATGATCTTCGCGCACTTTCGTCGGCTGTCAGTCGAGGTCAATACACCTTGCGAGCTAGAACTTCCATTAAGAAAGCTGACATCTTGCTCATAGGGCACGCACGGTGTAGTCCTGGTTACGCATTGTGTAATGTCGCTCGTGCACAATCGGAATTACATCTTATGATCGACTTACAATTGGTTCTGCTTCCGCGACCTTGAGTTCGTCTCTGATGAGACGACGAGCTCTGCTGGCACGTTACGTTCTCCGTCACTCGGGAGAGATAGAGGGTTGCATGCGTGTCTTTGGACAATATGTACCACCAGAGATCAAGATCCAAGTCGTGATCCAATGCGAGAATTTTGTGCGGCCCTAACAGTCTCGAAAGTGTACCGAAATATGTTTGCACAATTCTACCGAAGCAAGGGAGACCCAACTAGCCGAACCTGAGCCAAGCGACTGGAGCAGTGGACGTCAATCCGTTGGAGTTCTTCCCAGCCCGACGGACAGCATACCATGTTGCCGTGTCAGAGAGGTAGCGCTGGGAAGAATGTCAGGGCATGGTATCCTTGTGCATTTATCAACTCGCCTTGGTCGAAGCCACGCCTAATCACCCTTTGGCTTACAGTTTTCTCAACATCTGACACAAGATGGCAGACATCATACTAGGCGCCCTTGTCGCTGCGAACTTTGTATGCTCTGCGTACGCTCGACCTCAGATCGCTATTGGAGTGGGTGCTGGAGGTGGGTACCTCGCCCTATCTTGCGGCAATCGTGGCTGACGCTGTGAAGTCAACACCGAGATCGTTCTCCCCGGCTCAGCTGTTTCCACACCCGTTGCGATATTGCCTACGTTATCCGGTATAAGCGTACCTGCCATCTCCTCGATCAACCTCCCGACTATCAGCGCATCAATCGGACTGCCATCGCTATCGGCTCCTGTCGTATCTTTCCAGACGTCAGCTTTGGGTGTGTCTGGTGTCCTGTTGTCAACTTCGGTCGTCTCTACGCCAGCAATTGGCGTATCTTTGCCTAGCATATCGAATCCCACCATCTTCCCACCGCCATTGATCGCAGCTCCATCTATCACCCTTACCATTCTATCGCAGTCGTTTCTGCAGATTACCATCCCTACGACCGTCTCTCTCACGGATACTGCGGCGCTCGCTTCTCTTTTGACATTACCTGTAAACTCTGGATCACCTCAGCTCTCCAGTGCACTGGCAGCGCTGTCGAATGGCTTCGCGCCAGCTATCCCAACGATCGCTCCGACTCTCCCATTGGCAACCTATGTTCCTGCTCTGAGCGTCTCACTGCCGATTGGCCCCCTGCCAACAGTCCCTGCAGAAGTGATACTGCCCTCGACCAGCGTCAGTCTGCTATCTGTGGCCTCACCAGCAATCAGCGTCAGTTTACCTTCAGTCGCTCCTCCGATCACCACGACCCCAGCAGTGATAGACATCCTACAAGGGGTTGGCAATGAAGTGTTGCAAAGCTTAGCAGAGGATCTCACCAGTATTCTGGGTGTCTTTGCTTCAGCGGCTTCTGCGGCTTCAGCGTCAGCTTCGACCTCCATTCTGCCAGTGATAGCTCAGACTCAATTCCTCGGAGGGGTTGAATCAGCGTCGCTTCCACAAATCAGCAGACAATCAATTGCATTGCCAACTCCGGCGATTGCCTTGCCGTCTGTTGGACAGCTGTTTCCAACTGCGCTGCCATCAGATGTACTACCATCTTTGGCTCTTCCCACTGGGCTGATTCTTCCATCTATTGTTCTACCGACTGGTCTGAAGCTGCCTCCGATCGATCTTCTTACTGAACTGCCACTACCATCAATCGCCCTTCCGACTGATCTAGCGCTGCCTTCAGTCGCCATTCCAAATGCAGTGGTACCATCATCACTGGCTCTTAGTCCAGTGGCTCTTCCATCGATCTCGGTTCCTAGTGCTTTGACCCAGCTTCCTTCAGTCGTGCTCCCGTCTGGACTCCAGTTTCCCTCAGTCGTCCTGCCGTCAATCATTCTTCCCTCTTTGCCAGCCGCACTCGCGACTGCACTCCCATCCGTGCTACTCACGGATCTCGTACCTATTCCAACTGCGCTGCCCTCCTTCACCGTTCCAGTTCTGCCGCTTTCGCTGCCTTCCATCAGCGTTCCGACTACAAGCCTGATCTCCGCCGCCGATCTGGGGTCTGTGGTACTCAACACAGTAAACTCATCAGCGCTTTACTTTCGAGATTCCAGCTAACAAAAGAACAGATCAAGGACCTCCCCATCCCTACTGATCTGCCCGCCCTCATCGCCGCGACAGAAGCCGCCGTAATCGCACCTCTCGCAAATCTCACGTCCGCCGTTCTCTCGCAGACAGAAACCTCCCTCGCATTCCTGAACCTAGTCTCGCTTCTCGATCCTTCAGTATTCGGCGGACTCTCTCAGCTCAGCAATCTCGCAGCTGTACAAGCACTTGTAGGACAGCTGAGTCCGGATAGTCTGATTGCTGTTGTGGACACCATCACCAATAGAGGACTGATCTACAGTACAGCGTTGGATGGACTCTTGACGGATCCTGTCCAGTTGGTTGAGACGATTGGAGATCTGGTTCCTATTGTGCAGAACCTGCCGGCTGCTGTGAGCTTCTTGGTGCTGCAGCAGCTCGGGGTTGTCAATCTTGCTAGTGCTTTGGGGCTGGAGGGTAGCTGATATTTGGTTCGATGGTGAGACCTGAACTTCGTCCCATCCCATGAGGAAGTCGAGAGGATGGGCTTTGAAATAGACAGTGTAAGATCCTAGATGCATCGTGATGGCTCATGCTGACAAGGATTGTTCGCGACTTTGCGAGTGAAATCCTGATGCTTCTTAGTTAGTGCTCCAAACTCAGATATTTTTCCCACTATAAATTCGAGTTTTTCCTCTTCAAAATTTTGACCCACACTTCGACACCCTATCAACCCTGCTTGTATAGACACATTTTCAGAACATAAACCAACTACTCTATACTCGCACCGCATGTAAGCCAAACAGAAGCCTGACGTCTACGAATTCACTGACAGTTTTGCAAGCAGCACTATCAAGATGAAGGGAGCCACCTACGTTGAAATCTCGAATGGCAAACTCAACGTAGTCAGTGGCGGCACTTCACACTTTCCGCTACTCCAAGTGAAAGTCTTCTGCCATCTCAGCGCAACTAGTTACGCAGTCCCGAGCGCCCTCTTCAACATCTCCGAAAAGTTTCCATCAGCTACGCGTCTCGAGATTGAATTCGCCTTCGATGGGGAGGTTACGACAACTGGCGTGTTAGAAAAGACGGTGGAACTTGGGGAATGGATTGGTGAAATGGCGGAGAAGGCGTTGAGAATTGGGTTTGAATTTCCTTGCGATGTCTACTTCGCTCTCACGGACAAGTCGTTTCCCTATGCCAATAGGGACGGAACCATGACTGCACTGGGAAAAAATGGAGAGTGGGATTGTCCCGCAATAGTGATTATGGGTAGCAAGGGCTACTTGGTTCACATAGGTCCGACGCGGTCTTAAAGCAGTATAGACAGTGGAGAAGAATGCTGAGTGAATGTCAAGTAGTGAGCTTTGTGATTAAACCAAGAATATTACACTATCGCCATGATCTCTGCATTACACGACAAGTACTCTGGCTGTTGGGAGACTCTTCGAGGTTTTATATAGAGCAATCGTATCGAGAGAATGCCCTTAAGTGGTCGAGACATGTAGGCCATTGCATAACGAAAGTCATTACGCAATGGTCAAAAACGATACAGCATCGACATGATCTCTACACTACACTACAAGTACCCTAGCAGTTGGAAGACTCTCGCGGGCTTCATATAGAAAGATCGTTTCATGAGAATGTCCTTAGATGGTGGAGACGCATAGGCCATCGAACAACAAGCTTATCACGCAGTATCTAAGAATCATACACCGTCGACATGCTCTTCAGACTACATAACAAGTACCCTAGCAGTTGTGGGACTCTCCGCGGTGCCAAACAGGATGATCGCATAGAGTAATAGATTATTGGGCCATTGCACTACTTATGCGGTGAGACCTCTCATTATCAGAGCAGTCATTGCGTGGAATATATAGGAATACTACATTATCGACTTGATCTCTAGACAGCATAACGATCTCTTTGGCAGTTGGACGACTCTCTAAGGTCGCAAATCAGAGAGGCGTATCGAGAGCATGCCGGCCTGAAAGGTGCGAGACATACTTCTATTCCTTTGTAGCCCTTCACCCATCTCTCCATAGCGGTGTACTCCATCTCGTCATTTGTGGATAGAATGAAGGTATTGGATCCATAGAAGACGCGAAGAGTCTCGATGCGGAGTGCTGTGCAGACTTGGGTGATTCGCGGCGTCAGCGGAACCCAGCGAGTGGCAGTGTCGCCTTCGAGGAAGATTTTCAGCAAGTGTAGTCGCCGTAATACGCAACAAGCATCTAAAGGTGAACGAAGTTGGATCAATACAATAGATCTCGATGTTGGACCGAATCATTATGACTCTGCCTCTATATTCGTTGCATTCGATTGTAAGGCGAACTTGGAGAGTGTACCATATCGTAGCAATGGAGCACGCAAATTCTGTAATCCCAGTTTGACAGATTTACACAGGTACTATGATGCCAGAATACGTTTCCTTTGGTTGATTCATTAGCAGGAGAGATCCCATTGATCAGTCAATCACCTAGACGCCATCGATCAGCTTCGTTCAAAGCTTCCACAGAGCTATCAAGGCGAGAACCATCACTGGAAGTTGCTCATCCGATATGGTCTCTCTGTCATGGAACAAAACACTCTGCTAACGCGAAAGCTCTCGGTGGTTCGAAAAGCGACGAACGTCTCGAGAGAGAGCTGCTCAGATGTTGGACACAGGTTCAATGACCTCCCCTACCTCACACTGTCAAGACTCAAGATGAGGATTGTTCGTGGTGATCGCTCATTCGCTCTGCTCCCTCTATTATGTAACGAGCTACTCTGCTGATGGACAGATTCTCAGTGGTTCCAAAAGTAACGATCGTACCGAGGGAGAGTGATATATAGGTCAAGATCATGACACATGCTGGGTTGAGCACGAGGTGAATCCAAGCTGCGCCCAAAAGTGCATCCACATTCCTCGTGGGAAGGAAATTCCAAAGATTCGCTTGCTGGTGTGGTTCTGTACGGTGTCTTGTATGATGAGGCAGTGCGCTAATTAGAACGGTATACTTCTTCTGGTGTGACTCTCGAGGATGTGAAGTGTTGACCAACAACAGGAGGAAGGAGCGAGCTAGCGCCGATTGAAGTGAATCTCTGCTTACCCCAACCCTAACCCTAGCTACGAGCTTAACTCCGCCCAAATCCCGCCGACGATCCTCACCTCCAAAAATTTCCCCAGCGCAACACAACAAGAACACATCCAACCTCACTCACAATGGCACCCGTCAAACCAGGAAAGCGCTCCAACATCCGCGCCCGCGCCACCAAATCCCTCGATCCCTGCGGAAAATACGCACCACCGCTCCACCCCATCTCCGCCGACGATCCCCTCCCCTCCGAGGTCCCCACTACCACAGATACCACGGACAGAACGCACACATTGAAAGACGCAGAATGGCGCCTCAACAAACAAGACAAACGCGCAATAAAACACAACGCTTTACTGAACAAAGTCCGCGAAGGATCTGGCATAGAAAAGAAGAAGAAAGTGCTAAAGCGGAGGAGACCGGGAAAGAAACTCGCTGGCGGAGACCTTGGGGATCTAGCGGACGCACTTCCCGAGACGGAAGATGCAGCGGAGGGGGAAGAATGGGAGGGCGTAGAAGAAGACGGTGAGATAGAAGTGGAAGGCGTCACCAAGAAGCCGCGGAGGAAGAGAAGGAAGGTTCCTGTGGGAGGAAGGATGGAGATGAAGAGTTTGAGTATGCGGCAGGGAGCTATGAAGCGGAAAGCGGAGATGGAGGGGAGGGAGAAGGAGAGGTTTGGGAAGAATTTGGCGAAGATGGTGGAGGGTGTGAATGCGGGCGGTGGGAATGGGAAAGATGGTGGGAATGGGCAGAGTGGGAGGTGGAAGGCACTCAGGGCATTCATTGGGGGGACAATGCAGAGGGATAGTGCTTTTGCTGCCAAAGTTTGAGTGGAAGATGGAAGTTGTGGGCGAGACATTGTGCGGGACTTGGGAAGGATTGCTTGTTTCCTACATGCTAGCGGAGAGCATGGTATACTGGAAGGGATACTCCGGGCCGAGAGATTCTTCCGGGCAGCACCTGCGGCGATGCATACGTATACATTACGACGATATGAATCCTGGCCAACTTTGCACTGTGGCGACATATATCATGCATAACATCATCCGTTCCGAACGGGAAATAACATGCTCATTTCAATGGCAAAATCCACGAACAGGAGGGTCGCCTTCGTCTTGCACAGCCTTTGATATGATTTTCATTCAGCGAGCGTGTCGGTACACTTGAGCCTCTGCTGCATGCGACAAGCGACTATGGCAGGTTAGAGGCCTCGTCCATCTGAAGACACGCATTGCTTCGAGCGCCGACTTCATGTCCACTAGACGCCTTAAACACCGCTCCTCTCTTCAAAACACAAACACTCCACTCTGTCATCCACTTCTCAACACCCTCTATCAACTGTCACTCTCAACCCAACAGCCCCAACACCGCCGATCGAATCGCCAACCGCTTCTTCTTTCTCAATTGCTCCTTGCCCTCATCATAATCTCCCATCTCCTCCTCATCCTCCTCATCAGGCAGATCGATCACCAACTTCCGCTTTCTGCCCCGCATCACAATCCTCGCTGGAATCTCCTCATATTCCTCGACTTCATCTTCGTCGTTCTCAAGGAATTGTGCTGGCTGGTTGTTATACCGAGGCTCGGATGCAGCGGAAGTTGGAGCTCGAACAACAGCTTGCTGCACACATTTGCTGATATACGCCGCTGGGTGGTATCGCCGAAACTCGCCGTCGACTCGATCAATCTCGTCCTCGACAGACCGCAACTTGTTGCCATCTCTGCCGGAGCGCTGGAAGGTCTCGTTGTGACGCTTCTGTAGAATGACCAGGCGGCGGCGCTTCTCAGTGTAGATGCGCATGTTCCATTCCTCGAAGTGCTCTCCGTTTTGCGGACCTGCTCGGACGATCGAAGCTGGATGACAATCTGACAGATTTCCTGCAGCGAGCTGGGCGGGCATTGGAGCTTGTTGAGTATCTTGCTCTATGTTCATCGTGTCGAGTGGTGCGGATTGCTCTCTAGCTCCAACTTCTGCCTGGAGTCCCGCCTTACGAACAGCTTCGCGTTGACGCCACTCGATGTCCTGGTCATAACGACTCATTCGGATGTCGATCCGCATCATCGTATCTTCCCAATCATCACCATAATCATCTCGGTTGGAAATGTGGCGCTCGCGGATACGATGAAGGCGAGAGCGCTGCATGATGCGTTCTTCGATAGTTGGTGGAGGGCGGGCGTAAGGCTGGATCGAATAAAAGGAGGTATCGCTGCTGTGTAACGAGAAGGCATCCTCGTCGGGCTGAACGAAGGCTTGCTCGGTGGCCTCGCTTTGGCTGATGCCCATCCAGCTCCGCTGGTCGTCGACCCAATTTGAAATGCGACTACGAGCGACGGAGTCGGAGACAGGCGCATCGTGAGCAGCGATCACGTGTGTTCCGGTAGAGTCTGCTGGGAGACGGTCGCCGACTGTGATGTAGCTTTCGGCTTGATTGAGGTTCTGATCCAACATGGCTTTTCTGACCGAAGTGGCGGGATCCTCGCTATCGCTGTCCTCCACCCACTTGCTACCAATCCGATGAAAGCCAAGCCCATGGCTGTACGCATCAATCTCCTCTTCTTTGCGAGTCCGCTGGCATTCACGCTTCCAGGTCCCGTAGACCGAGAAGTAGCAAGTGCAAACACAGCCGTGGAAGCCAAGGTTGTGGCAAGATGCCTTCATATCTTCTTCCCCCAGAAGGTGATCAATGGGAATCTCCCAGGCATCGCCACTCTCGTGATCCTCCCAATGCTTGCTATGGTAGACACCGTCGTTGCAGGCGTCTGCACTGCGCATGTGTGAGTGCTTGCAGATCAACTTTCCGCCAATGTCGTAGCCGTAGTAGCAGGGGAAGCACTGCATGTCCGCACGATGTCGATGCGGATTCTCGGCGTGGCTGTCGAAGATCGATTGCTGGCTGTTGCTTTCATCCTCTCTATCAACCGAGAAGTTGACTTGGTCTTGTCCGAGAGGCTCACTTCGAGTAGGGCGGCTCAACGGCGATGAGAGATGATACATGTTCTCTTCGTGGAATCTGTCGTGATTCTGCAGCATGATTTCTTGTTCGGTGCCGTCGTCGAATACGTTGTCGCTGTCGAAGTCCAGATCTGAGTGTGCAGGGCCTGTTCCAAAGTTCTCAGCCTCTCTACCCTCCCCTTCAAGTGCAATGCTCGCGGGTCTAAAGCCAGATCCAATGCTGCTTTCTGCAATGCTCGCCGGCCCGAAGCCAGATCCCATGCTGCTGTCCAGCTTGATGCTCGTCGGCCGGAAATCAGATCCAATGCTGCTGCCTAGCTTTATGCTCGCCGGCCTGAAGGCTGATATAGTGCTGCTGTCTCGATCGTCCATCCGAGTGCGGTGCGCTATCATCTGGTCTCCGCCATCATGCGTGTGACTCAATGGTGTGCGGTCTTCTGCCGCGCAGCTGTTTCGATGTTTCGTGCAGGCGTGCGGATAGTTTTGGTTGGCTCCTCCTCCGTGCGCATAGACCGGCGAGTGTGGAGACGTCTGCGCCTCGTCAACTACAATCGTACAATGCGATGAGCAGTCGCAATAACGGACCACCTTGTTGTTGTTGAGCACAGCATTTGGTGAAGTAGGAGAAGCAAGCTGGGGATTGGCGGGCTGCCCCATGTCATCTGCTGCAGCAATCGTGCGCGAATCGGATGATCTTCCCCTAGCTTTGCGGATATGGTTGAGAAGGTCACTTGCGTGTGGAGAAATGTTGCTGGTGATGGGTGAAGAGGACATAATCTGCTGCTTGGCGTCTGAGGAGTTGCCTCGAGTGATGGAGAGCGGGCGCTCTGGAGTTGCGTCTGCGGCGGTGGATCTGTGTGAGCCGCTTTGGGTCTCGTTGAACTCGCGCGCAGAATCCGACTGCTGGTTGGAGTTGTTGATGTTGTCCATGGCGGCACGAGTTGCTTCCTCTTCTGGTCGGTTCATGCCGAGTTGATGTTCTGTGAAGCTCGATGACGTGGCTGGCGGCGAGAGGCTCGCAGAAACGTGGTGGTGTGGACTTGGCTGCTCGATGGTCTCCTTCGTATCTCTCCCAGTCTCACTGCCCTCAGAACCCTCTCGGCGCGCGCTCGCCGATATTCGCTTTTGCTCCTCGTCGCGACCGCTGGTCATCTCAGTGGATGAACGCAATGTGCCGTTGATGATGGCGAAGAGTGGCGACTGTTGCGTTGTCGATGTGGACGGATGCAATTGATGCGCTGAGGATGTCGTGGTCGAGGTTTAGAAAGTCTACAGTCCAGAGTTTGGATTTTGGGGAAGCTCGAGCTAGCGTGTTTCAGAACGGCGCTAGTGAGTGAATCGACATCCTATAACCGCAAGGCCCGATCCATCTCTCACCGAGATTTTTTGGACTTGAAAAGGAAGACTATTCTAACTTGACAGAATGGTCATATAAATGAGGACCACTTCGTTGCCAACAAGCAGCAATATCGATCTGGAGAAGGTAAATTACGTCCACAGGCACGTTACAATCTTGAAAGGGAGAAGGGAAGGAAGTAACGGTCATTGAGATTGATTCTTCCGTTCTTTACTGTGTATTCACTTACTGTTCTGTGAGCGGCGCGCGTCGAGGCGGCAACTTGGACTCATACTACTCCTCATCTTCCCTGGTTCTTGACGTCGGCAATACGAACGTCAAGCTTCTGTACACCCACAGGCCCGATCGCCTTTCGACAGGTAGGACATGACTAGTACTTTCTCCCCCATTCAGCCAAATAATCTGAGCAATAGACATGGAAACATTCAGTTTGGCATGGATCCTTGAACTCACCTTCTCTGCAAATGGGACATCCGTTCTCATCTGTCAGCTGCGACATGACCATGTCGAAATCCTTACCTTGGTGGTGCTCCGTCTCCTCTCTACTAATAACGATCGAAGGTTTGAAAGCTAGTAGGACCCATTCATCATGACGAGCATCGCACATGAAAGGGCCTTCTCGATCCTTGGGGGCTACAATCCTTTCTTTGTGGACAACAGCACCTGGCAAGGATCAGTGATTGAGAATGTTAGGTGATTACTTGGAATCACCCTGATCTGCGAAGCTCAACTCATTCTCAAGAAGACCCTTTATCGTTTCGAGCAAGCTTTTCACTACAAGGAGAACAAGCACATTGCTACGCAAACACTTGTGACCCTCTTCCCTATACAAGCTGGCCGACTCCTTCGTCTCAAGCCTGCTACTTTTCTACATCCAGGTACACCCCTTTTCATGAAATATATACTCCATCAACAAGCAAATGCATACCACACCTTCCCTCCCCAATGAAGTAGGCCACCACGAGACCAACCCAGAGTCATCAGCGCCACCACCAAAACCATGTACATCAGTCTCTCCTGCAACCTTCGACTTCACGGCCAAGAGCCCAGGTTCCATGATGCCCGGACGTCGAATGCGACAACACCGTCGTCCTACTGATCGTCAAACGATCGTCTCGCATTACCCAACCCAAACAAGAATATGATCCCGGCAAAGACAAGTACGGCCAAGTTCTTGTCGATGCTTATGGCTAATGGACAATATCAAAAAAGAGAGCAATGACTTACCTGCCCTTGTTAGAGTGTCCACGACAGCATTCGAAAACCCACTTAAATCTCTGAAAGACACTGCTATATCGAAGATAGACGAGGTGTGCAAGATTATGCTCGCAAGTTTGACAACCATCAGATCGAACATGAACAGGACCACTTCGGAATCAGGTTCATACATCGTCAAAGCGATGCTGCCAGTATACGCCTTCGCGTCCAGGTGTGACGCTCACATACTCAAAGCCCAGGGAACGACCACCACCAGGAGTAGCTCGTAACGACATCAATGGTTACAATGCTCTTCTCGATGGGCGCGCATACTCACCAAATGGCCGTGGCTCTGGCTTTGCACACTGGGATCCAGAGGAGATCCGTCTGGAGACCGTTTTTACACCAATGCACTTCGAGTCACCTCCAAACGAAATTCCACACCGCGCACCATCGCCTCTACCAGAAGAAGGTAGCTTGGAGTTCATCTTTGCTGGCTCCTTGGGACACTCACTGCCGGACATTCCGTGCTACGACTGTGAGCCGTTTGTGGTGCTCGATCACTACGCACCGCGACGTGCAACAGTGACGGATGCATCGCTTCTTCCCAGCGAAGTTCATGGCGTGGTGCGACGCTTGCGTGCGCTCGCTGTTACTTACCAACAGCTTGCAATCGGTCTGCGATACGTTGACGGGCAAAGCTGGGACGAAGCATTCCATTTTGCCGAAGAAGAGCAACGTCTTGTCGACTGTTACCAATGCAGAAAGGGATTTTCGACAAGGTGGTGGCGTATCGCTGTGATGCAAGGGTGAGAGTGGAAGAAGCCGACAGAGCGCGCCTTCGTCTCCACTCAGCTTGCGTGGAGCTCTTTGAAGTGATGCCTGACGACGGCAGTGTTTCTTCATCGCGCTGCACAGGCTTGGATGAATGGCGACGAGAGCCGCCTGGGACACTATCGCATCCGCGACTTGTGGTGGGACTTGGTCCGTGACTTCTGGCTAGACGACCGTAAAGCCATCCAAAAGTTCATCAACATCATCCGCGGAAACCCAAAGCTCATGACGCAGATCGCCTCAATCTGGCTGGCTCGCGCAGTTTTCAATCCAGGATTCAGCAGCGAAAAGTACAATACATACGACCTTGTCGTGGGACATTCTGCAGGGTTCGAGAGTGACGATGATAGTCACGGGCTTCTTACTCAACTGCTGGCAATCTCGGCCAGGAACAGCGCTCAGCCGTCTCTTATCCTTTCCGACATTTCCAATCCCATACTACGACAGACCCATGGGTTTCCCAAAGCTCAGCACCCCGACCTCAAGGCCTTTCTTACTACTAGCACATCTCCCGAGAAGGTGCCGCAAACCATAACTCTACACATCCACAAGGTCTTTCGCTGCGCAATGTATCAGCGGCTAGAGGACAACTTCGACTTTTTCATTGCTCGAGCGGGAGATATCAGCTTGAAGATGATGGTGGTTCACCAGCGCGGCGACTTCTGGCACGTCTGGGGGGAATGGGAGGATCAAACGTATGATGCTCGGGGTTTCGGTCAGATCAGCCGGGGAGAGGCGACGCGATTTGTGCGGGAACATACCGAAGCAGCGGTCGTGGTCAGGGAGCTAATGGATGTGCTTTGGACTCTTCCTTTCCCAGCGGTAGTCAACACACGCGAGGGCATAGAGGAGTATGATGGGATTCCAGGGGATAGTGAGAACGACGAGAATGAGACAAGCTCTGGTACTGGCTCAGAGTCACAGGAGACTGAAGATGAAGGCACAGATGATGATGTGGTGATGGGCAAGTATGATTGATAGTAGAGCTTCGGAATGAAATGCTTTTATCGCGGCAGCCATGTTAGATATCCATCCATGAGCATACTTTGTAGGTTACTGGTGATACTATGGAGATGTTCTTTCCGCTGCCACATTAACATTTGGCAAGCACAATCTTTAAGCGCGATGGACAAATTTCTACAAATCTTGCCTTCCTATGGAGCTCCACACAAGTACACAAAAGTATCACAACACGACATGGAAAACCCCAGACCCATGGAAGACGGACAGAACGAAGCAAACCACAACGAAGCGGAGCGTAACGTAACGAACGACGTCGGCTGCCTCTTATGCCTCTCATGCCTTCCAAGCCTCTCATGTCCGGAAAGAGATGCGTCATACTGGGTTGTGGTCCACAAAGCTATCAAGAAAGTGCAGCCTGTTAGAGGCGGTGCAACGTCACTCGGGCAACGAAGCAGCAGCGTACTTTCCAGGAAACATCGCAAGCGATTCATGTTCTCTCACGTACATACATGTACCTACCATATCACTCACACGACGATCTCCCCCTGCTGCTGGACCGGCTGAAAACTTATTTTGAAGAGAATACAACAAAACATAATTGGACCATCCACGCGACCGCATTCCCACAACACAATCACCTTACCACCACCAAGGCCTTGCAAGATGGAGGACCTCCGCGTGGCTTTAGGTCACGCAAGCTTACCGGGCGGCCTGTGCTCGGCCGTGAACGGCCTCCTCCTTGCGTTGTTCTTGTTTGCCTCCGGCTCTCGGTTCTCGTTTGGCGACCTCGGTGGTGCTCTCTTCTCGTAAGTCTCTCGACTGTGCATCTTGAGCGGCCTCTCGCTCCCTGGAATCGATCGATTCCTACGAGAGTCCTCTCCTTGAAGCTTGCGTTAACGGTGATTCTATACAGTAGTGTTATCTTTTGGCTCGGTGGCGTCGGTCCGTTGGTTGGCTCGTTTGGGTCTCTTGCGAAGAGAGATCACCTTGGCTTTGTCGTCTCGGCCTTCGGTGGGAATCTCGCGTTTGGAGAGAGGAGAGAAGAGTGAATGGGAGAGTATTGAGCATATTGCGTGGGTATATCGATCTGCAACCTAAGGTACCTGGGATACCTGCGAGAGCCTGAGACACCTATGATCTACCTTGATCTCTCCGCTTTCCAGTCTTGTACTACGCTGATGCGGCGGACGCTAACGGTATAAGATGTGTTCGCGGTAAGGAGAAAGAAGGTTAAGATCTCGACGATACTGACCATGTCTGCTCTCCCAGTACACACCACAAGTCCCAGCTGCAGACATAGAATGTTATCTGATCCTCGCTATTGGTGCATCCCAAGTCTCAGCAACGGTCTTCCCCAGGACCGCATCAATGACCTCCGATGTAGGCACTTCCCGCTGATCAAGAATGCCAATGTCATTTCGCCAATGATGGAAGGCCACGGTCACGACGTTATACGGCAGCGATCTAGCCAGCTCAACCACAGTCTCAGCTCTGTCTCGATACCGTACCTCTCGCTCGGTCATCACACGTCCGGAAGCTGTACGGATATCTGGACCCGTGGGCATGAGATACCATTCGTCGATCTTGAGGAAGAGATGAACTGTCTTGAGATTTGGGCAGAGTTCGGGCATTCGCCGCAGCTGCTCGCATTCTCGATCCATGTTCAGGACATCTTTATGCTGCTGGTTGAACCGCTGCGTAAACGGTGCTCGCAGATCGCTCACACTGACATGGCACTGCATATGGACCAGAGATTTCAATAGCATCACTGCATTCCGAGGCGTCATAGATGATGGAAGAAGGCCGCTGGAGGATGCTTTGAGATCAGCCAGATTGAGGACTGCGAGGTTTGAACCCAGGAACTCGTAGCGTGCTATGGAGTAGAGCCTTCGATGGCATCGAAGAGGACGTAACAGAGCTCTCAGATGATCATTGATGTTCTCCGAGATGACGCCTTGAGGGAAAGCAAACACTTGGTCGGTTTTGCGGTTTGTGCCTGGATGGATCATGACATAGCTGCAGATAAGAGCGAGTAGCTCGTCGGAAAGTCCGATGAGGCTTGCTGGTATGGCCGAAGGGACTGAGAGACCTCATCAAAATTTGTCAACCACACCACTCAGCGGCTGTGCTTACCATGCTCCTGGTCAAGAATATCGTCGTCTTCTGATAGCCGAAGCTTGCCGAACGGCCGGTCAACATCGTCCATGCTGGCGCCTGAAGTCTATGGCTTTGAGCCTTCCGGCGCTATAGGGCTCGGTCTTCAGGACAACGTTGAAAGAGGAGCGCAAAGCTTGCTCATGAGGGCATACAAGTGCATAAGTCATCTAAGGTGTGGTCTTGGGAGGACGCAGACGAGATCCCGATGTCGGCTGCGAAAGCACGCATTATTGGTATACGCAGCTCGTGATCAATGCTACGCCGAGCATACTATCATCATGAATGTCAAGGAGAGGTTTGCGTAACAATGTCCAGGTGCTACCTTAAGAGCGAATCTTATGGGATGAAAGGAGACCAAATGAAGCCAGCCCGTGCTTGCTACTGGTATTCTTGTACAGGAGAGGAAAGCTACTTCCAGTGGTAAATTCCTCCCCTTTTCCTACAAATGCCAGATGTGGCAATATCAGTCCATTAAATCAACCTGTCCTTTTGTTGAGAACTCTTACCTCTAATGCTTCGAACTTCCAGATAAATCTTCGCACGGCAATAGTACCGGGACTCACGAAAAGGGGAAGGTAAGCATCGATCAAACTTTCCAAATTCGCGTCGTACTTCCTATTTCCTGCTTCTTTTCATGGCTTGAGATTGGCACCTTCCGTGTCAGACCCTTTCGTTCCCACTCGCTAGATGTTGGGAGTCTTTTCCCGTTCCATCACGAACTCGTCGCTCTGGTTGGACACTTCGTCGCCCGAAGCTACCTTCCCGTCGTCCTGGCAGCAGTATGCCTTCTGCTCGCCGTCGCTTCTCTCGTTTTTTCTTCGCCATGTTCTCCTTACTTCTGGCCAACTGACCGTCTCCGTTCCAAGACGAACATTCACCTCTCCGCCACCTTGTCCTCGAGAGATGGAGGAGCTGCGGGTCCCCCTGTGTCAAGCACTCCAGCCAACTTCCGGCGCTGCTTTCCCTTTGAAAAAAACTAGACACCAGCCTGTAGTCACACAACACATTCACCTCACCACCACCGAGGTCTCACGTGCTGAAAGACCCTACTGACATGGGATCCAAGTCTATTAGGCGGCCTATGCTCGGCCGTGAACACCCTCCTCCTTCCGCTCTGCCCCTTTTCTCCGGCTCTCGGTCTTGCTTGACGACCATGGTGGTGGTCTGTTCCTTCGAGTAGTTCAACTCTTCATGTCCATACAGTGTTCAGGCCAAGAAAGTGTCTCTGTAGCCATAAAAAGCTTTCCGCTCATCATACAGATTGTTGCCGGACCAAGCGTGGCTTCCCAAGCGAAATATGTCGCCACGACTGGAGGAAAAGATTTGACGAACATTCCATTCCGCCACATCCGCGAAGTCAACCACCAGAGCAGAAAATCAAATTGGGACCATTGTGCGAAGCTTTTAGGGTCAACCAAGATCAGTGCGAGTTTCAAAAAGCTACCTTGCCCACGAGGGAATTCTGCGCTTGGCTCGAGTAATATAAAAAATACTGCGATAATTCCTCCATTTTCCTCAGTCAACCTCCTTATCACCAAACCACCATCCAACGCAAGCGTGCTTCGATCACAATGAAGATGAAACTCTCCTTCTCACTCGGTCTTCTGCTCGCGGTGGGAGTTAAACGCTGCACTGCTGAGGAGCATTCTGGCCAATTCATGCTTACGCAGTACAGTGACGACCAATGCTCGTCCCAAACTTCACAGGTCGATATCTCTGAAAAGGGGTACAGTGTCTTCGCCCTGCCTGAAAACGAGAGAACCGGCTACATCTGGAACGACTGCATCGATTACACCGACAAACCTTTCAACAGCGTCAAGTTCGAAGTTACAGGGGAAGATGCGCTGCGCTCAAGCGACAACTGCCGGGCGGATGTATTCAGAGGCCGAAATTGCCAAGGTCCCATCCTCGCAAGTCAGTCTATTCGTTCTCCATGAAAAATGTGCGTGTGACAAGACTAACTTATCTGAGTAGGTTGGGCTAGTGGATTCTGCCAAGGAGAGCATAATGCAGACGCAGGAATTTGCCATTCAGCCCAGGACAAGCTCAATTCGAATGATGGATGGTCGATGCGTGGCGCTTGCTCGTATGAGGAGTTCCTTCACAATCCTGGGCCACAAAATTGTATCCTGTTCGACCCAAAGCTACTCAATGGCGATGGAAACTCGGAATAAGTACAAGTGTGTCGAGAGAAATGGAGAGGGCACGATATCTACCGCGACTTTCGGACGTTCGGGGTAAGCGATTCAATGTCGGTTCACACAGAAGTTTTTCTATTCCCAGCCATTATTCTCGAGATAATATCCGAATGGCTTTTGACGTCACTCGTCACTTACGCTCCAATTGGTACACCATCAATTTGTCGTATTCTCCATTGAAGTGTTCCGATACATTAAGCTGTCCTGTGCAATCATCCATGCTAAAGGTCGTGACAATTAACAGATGCTCGAGAATCGCTACTCTCCAATGTGCAGAGCATGGGCCAACCCATATCGTTCATCCGATCCAGTACGGGAGCACACTCCAAGCCGCCCACAAAGCAAGTCCAGCATTGATTGCAATAGTTCCAACAAACCCGATCGGCCGTCCTCTACCCATATATCCTTTGCCCATCAGACCAGCTTCCACATGGAGCACTCTCAGCCCACAGAGAATGCTCAGTACCACGGTCAATGTCTTTCTTATGCCGTTGCCTCCATTCTGCTCGACGAGTCCAGCCAGGATGAGAGCGAGGGGGACATTTTCCATGAAATTTGTCTGGGCTCGCACTGCTGCGAGGAGGGGATCTGTCTGGGGACGGCCGTCTTTGACAGGTGGTGCTGATTCCTGGCCGATGGGAGTTTGCGAGCGGAAGCGATGGAAAACGACTCGGCTTTGGAGGAAAATGTAGTATGCAGTAAGCGGGAGTGCGAAGGTCGCCGTAACTGGCAATTTGTCTGCGAAGAGGAAAGAGTCTGTGAGTAATGTCAGAGTTCTTGCAAACGATCCGTTCTACGTCGGGTGGAAAGTTGCTGTATGGTATCACCATACCACAATACCTTTTGCTGCCATGATCAAGGATGAATGAAGGCAATGAGCGCTTCAATGTTAAAGCTGTAAGCAAAGAAAGGAGTCTGGAGATCAAAGTCAATGTGATCAGCAGTAAGGATGGCTTGCCGGGTGTTTCACGGCCGGAATATATCAAGCTGACTTCACCTCTCTCGCCGACGTGAGGGATGTTTGTACCACCGAAGTCCTCCACATCAGCAAAGCGTCACGTTGAGAAACGGGGATGGCTTGTAGGTCATAGGTTTCGTAGGTCTCATAGGTATCCTAGGTTTGCGTTAAAAATAATCATGCAGGGTTCTCAGCCGGCCGCTTCTTCTCCAAGGCCAAAATTCCCTTTGCGAAAAGGGCCAGGCCCACCGCACCACCGCACAAACCACAAAAGCCGGACGCACGCAGGAGGTCGTTGTACACGACTTTTTGTCGTGGGTGCTCTGCGTGAGTGAACAGGGCGGCGGCGACAAAAGCTATCACGCAAGGTTAGCACGCTGCGCAGCGCCAAGACGCACTCCTGATGAACATTCGCTTACTGTTGAGGAGGAAGGAGAGGAAGGGAGAGATCGCCTTTAAAAATCCACGGCGGAGAGAAAGGACGGAGAGGAGAAGATGGGCGGTTGCAAGAACCGCGGCCACGCAACCAGCACCGGAGAAAAATTCGGGGGATCCAGTGGATCCCGCAAGGGGCAGGACGCGGGCGGGAGAGGATTTCGCCAAGGTGGAGTTGGAGACGACCGCGAGATTCACCAGGGCTGATTTACGCAACACGTTAGTGGATGAATTCTCTCCCAATTGACTGCGATCACTATATCATCTCATGGAACGCTGTACTATTGAACTTACCGCCGAAACCAGAAACCACAAAGGAGAGGACGTCTTTCTTTGCGAGGGAGAAGAAAGCGCCAGCCAAAGGCGCCACGCCACCGAACCAGAAAATTACGCCGCTATATCAAAATTATCAGCGAAAGATGAAATGAAAGCCCTCTCCCAAGGGCACACGAGTGTTGAAGAGCCAGCAGTCTTCAGGAGTGCATAGTCAAGACTTACGAGAGGAGAGAGCCGCCAAGGTCACTCCAGGAGAAACGAGCACCAGAAACAAACAGGAACAATCCAAGGCAGAGGGTGCTCAACGCAGAGCAAAAGCTTCCCAACAAGGCTGCGTGCCCTAGCGCCTCACGGCATTCACCCATGTTTGTGGCCTGTGGTGGAGTGAATTGGTGGTTTGGTAAGTACGTTCGCGTGAATGGTCCGAGATTTTCCAATATATTCACTTGAAAACAAGCTTTCGAGCCGGTCCAGCAGCAGAGGAATACTGCTGTGTGAATAATGTGGTATGTATGTACCTAAGAGAAGATGAAACACTTACGGCGAATCTTGGGAAGTACACTGCGGCTTCGTTGCTAGAGTGATATTGCACAGCCTCCATTCAGCTGCACTTTCCTATAGTCCTGTCATTGAAATCGAAAACTGTGAAAGCGATGCAGATGCGCCCAAACGAGTGCAAAATCGTCAGCAAGTATACCAAAACTCGAAATACTCATCAATATGCGCTCATAACCTCATGAAATCATCAATCAAATGCCCACTTCTCAGCCTGCCTTCCAAAACACGCTCCTCCACCAACTCTCGTTCTTCACATTTTCCTTCACCTCCAGCAGTGGCACATCAGCAGCAGGAGTAGCAGTGGGAAAGACAGCCGGCTCACCCATTGCCATGGCCGCACCAGCATGATGCTGACCGACAATGTCAGCCGGAACAACTCTACTCCTTTCCCGTACGAAATGTTTCTTCGCAAATTCCGCTTTGTCCCTCACACTTTCCGGTGGCCAGAACTTCCACACCCCAAGTCCAGCTACGGCGCCTGCTACGAGCACCGTAACCAGCGCTCCTGTCCTCCTGACATCTTTCTCCGTCTCGATGCCCATTTCTACAAGTCTGGCTTCCAACGTGGCGAGCTGGGTGGACATCTGTTGGAGAGTTTGAAGCATGGCGGCGTCGACTGCTGAGGCAGGCGGCGGAGTGGATGTGACTTGCAAGACTGGCGCCATAGACGATTTCGCCTGGGAGTAATCGAGTGTGCTGGCCATTAATCTTGCTTCGTCTTCTTGAGTTCGCTTTGGCGTTTCTTCAACGACATCTTGTTTGACAAATGGCTTGACTTCGCTTTCCCGAATCAGTTCCAGTGCTGGCGAGTGCTCGACTCGATTGAGCCGGGACTTTTGAGCAAAGTGTTGGGTTTCCTGTCGGTTTGAGAGGGCGGAGAGGGCGAAGAGGAGAGATTGTCGAGAGGGTGAGGTGGTGGAGAAGGAGCGGGTGGACGGTCTGCGGGAGATGGGGCGGAGGAGAGACATTATGGCGGTGAGGTAGGGATGAAGACAAGAAGGAGTTGCTGGAGCTGGATGTGAGATGGCGGAGATATGGACAAGGTCCATTACACGTGCACCTGCGGGGCGATAAGGTTTTGCGGGGGTGTGGGGGCGGAGTTCGGGACGATTGATCGCTGGGGCCGATGTCGCTGAGGATTTCGTAAGGAGCTCAGGATCTATCAACTGTCAAAATTCAAATCCAGAACCCTAACTCTAGTATGCATTCGCCTAGTATTCGCGGTAGTACTCTATATACGCTATAAATATATACATTCAATTATAATAGTTGTATTATAGTATAGTACGAGTACTATATCCTCTTTTCTAAGGGCGGTTAGTTAAGAGTTAGTAGAGATATTACCGTATTAAGGTCTATACAAAGCGTACAAAAGCGTATATAGCATAAATATTTCTAAAAAGGTAAACAACTACGCGAGTAGCCTATAAATACACTCGTTTATAGTATACTAATATAGTTAAGAATAGTATACGTACTTTAAAATAGTAAAAAAAGGTAAAGACTTCGGCATTAAGAAGGGCTAGTATATAGATAGAGGTAAGGCCTAAGGCGAACAACACTATAAGTAGCCTATTACGGATTAAGAAGTTAATATAGTAGATTAAGTACGGAGCGAAGAAAGATATAGTTCTAAGTATGCCTAGCGTACCTATTAGCATAGCTTAGCGCTAGTATATCTTTCTTCGAATTCCTCCGACTCTCTTACTTCCTTTCTTTACTCTTCGTTATAGTTAGATAGCTATACTACTACTTAACATT
>KZ109402.1:0-84851 GCA_002116395.1 Ramularia endophylla | reverse complement strand
CCTTGAAGCACGCACCACGTCGAGACTGCCGCACTGTGCCAGCACCTACGCAAGCTACGGTTGGCACAGTCACTACGGCAGTCTCTCGAGTGGTTGCGATGCTAATTACTTCAACTCTTGCACACAGAACACAGACACTCAGCGACGATCATCCACCCACAAACCTCCAACCACTCCCGGTTGATTAAAGTGAATACCCCCTCACAGCAATCCATCCCACGTCATGCAAGCAATTGGTGGTCGATTTTCTTGTGTGTTACAGCCATTGGTCTCTGGATCTTGCTCGACTTGATAGCCGTCCAGCTCCTACTCGGCTGCTTCGGCGTAGCTGGACTCTCCATTGAGATGTGAGTCCGCCTCAAAAAATGTATTGTTACATGTCTGACAGATGGCTTCGGATGGCTGACCTCCTTTGAAGCTTTTCTTTCTCGTGCCACTTTTCCTCTGTCTGTATGAAGCTTAAGCTTGGTGCAATTGAACTAGAGCGAAGATGTCCAGTGCGTTCAGACCGACTCTATGACGGCCCTTCCTCCAGGCCCGCGAAACGAAGCAGCACCACCAGCATTCACAGAAACAGGCGTCAGAATCGGTCTCGCTCTCTTAAATGTAAGCTCTTTCTTCGGCACATGCTTGGAGACGATGCATCCCTCAGCCGATGCCTCTTGGTCGCAACAATCCCAGCGAAACCCTTCTGCATAAATGAGATCATCGACGAAAGAATCCATATCTCCATGGCAACGTTCATCGTGATCAGCCCAGATATCAGCGTTGTAATCGACTTCTTTATTGCCTACTCGCGGTATCAGCATAGATTCTTTGACCAATCTATGGAAAGATAGGTCTACAAACCTTCATGAAAAACACAACTTCCCTTGAAATTCCCATCGACAGAAAACTCTTCTTCACAATTCTCACACGTCTCGAAAGCCTTCCTCTTCAAACTTGGCTGGGCAGATCCAGTAGCAGAAGCAGGCACAAGGAGATGCTTCTCCGCAAGTGCTTTTGCGGCTGGGATTGCAGTTACGATTTCCAGAAGTAAAGTATACCTTCTATCCGCCGAGGCTGTATGGATCGCTTCCATTACAGTCGTGTTTTGCTGGACCGGTTCAGGAACTTCGCGGTACTCTTGATGTGCTTCCAGATCTTCTGGTTCGGGGGAAGATTCTTGCTCCCCTTCTTCAGAGGAGATTTCGTATTGCTCTTCATCGTCAGTTGGGAATGGGAAGACTGTGGCATTCGTTATAGGTGCTTCTGCCGTCTGTGGGTGAAGTATACCTACTCGTCATGTTGCGTGGAATGGTCTGACGCGTCGAGCAAATCAACAAGACGTATGTCTACTCGATTGTTCTTTTGGGCAAGAGCGATTGAATTCGGTAGAATGTGGACCAGAAGAGATGTTTCAGTGACGGACAGTCTGGCCTTTATAACCTCCAAGAACGTGTTTACGATGTATCAACATTTCAAGACGCGTTCGCGTTCGTTGGAACACTGCGTTAGTCAGGTGCAGGGGTTGAACTCTACACATGAGTCGTGCTTTGGGGTACTTTGAACAGAGAGGTCGAGGTATTCTTGCTTGTCGAACCATTCTTGTGAATACATGATCATATTTGAGCTCAGCTGTGCCCTGAAGCATACTGCAGGTGTCTGGAGCTGGAGCTGCTGGATTCGTTTCTTGCAGTCTTCTGTACGACTTGGCATGTGTGATATGCAGTCGTAGTCGCAGCTGTAGACGGCGTCAAGGTCAGCATCGTTGCTGTGTTCCATACACTCTCGGTATATTCCTCAAGCTAGACTGGCATCGATCCGACAGGAACAGGAAGCGTTCAACTTCAATATCCAATCGGCAAATGTGTGTGTTGTGCAGACGAAGAACAACGAAAGCCTGCAAGGTACCGGAGCGGAGCGGGATTTTGCTTACGTGGATGCCCTTGTCTAAGAATAGCCCAAATAGTGACGTCGCTGGTGGATGGTTGGTGGTTGGTGAGTGAGGTGAGGTGAGGTTGAAGTGGAGTTCGTCTTGACATCGGATCAGACGGCGGTTGACAGGACAGGTTTGCTGCTGGGCGGCCTCATCATCACAGCCTCCACCGCGGGAGTTTTTGCAAGAGATAGAGTCATGTTGTTGCACTGCCCTGGATCAGACGACTGATTGCAGAAGATCGACATCGGCTTCTCTCAGCCTTACGCAACATCTCCCCGCCTTCAAACTTCAGTTCCTTTCCTTTGAGAAACTCGAGGATCGAAACAACAATCTTCCGTCGCTCACATTCACTCACTTCATTCTTGCAGCTTGATCGCAAGTTAGCGTCAGAAGCGATTCGATTGCCACCGGAACTTTCTTCGCCTTCATTGACGTCTATCTGCAGGCGGCGTCAGCGAGATACGAGAGACACACCTCGAGCTATGGCGTACAATCGAGGCTACAACCCGGATGCCTTGCCGGCGTATGTACCTCTCTTCCTTCTCACATTTGCCTCTTTCACTTTCACTGTCAAAGTCCCACCAAGATCACTACCCAAGCAAGTCCACAGATAACTAATGAAATACTCTCGCTCCAGACACGCGGAACCCGAGCAAGCGGCGCAGATGCTGTACGGCAAACCCAATAGCAGCGGGCCACCACCACCACGTCGAGATCCGTCCTCCAACTACAACAAGCCAGTGCCACCACCTCCACAGGTACAAGGTTTGAGACAAGACGATCGATATGGCGGCGGAGGCAGGCAGAGCGCAGGAGGACACAATTCGCCTGCTCCACCAGGCGCATACGGCTCCTCCAATCCACCGCCGCCGCCGCCACCTCAGTCCCAAGGCTACAACGACTACGGCCGAGGCAACTCCCCGAGATATGATCAACACAACCAATCCCAACCCCAACGCTACAACCAAGGCCCTCCGCCAGCCCAATACCAACAACAGCAAGGTGGATATGGAAATCAACTTCCTCCTCCACGAAACAGCAGCAACAACTACGGCGGCATAACCTCTCCACCACCGCCCGCTTCCTACGGCCAAGGCCCTCCACCTCAAGGCTACCACAACCGCCCTCCGATTCCCGACCACCAACGGCCTCCAACTACTGCGCCTCCGCCACCACGAGATGGCAACGACAGAGATGCCCTTTGGCCTCTTTTCCTCCAAGTCGATCGCGACCGCACAGGTCAACTCTCCGAACCCGAGCTCCAGCGCGCATTAGTGAACGGAGACTACACAGCCTTTGACTCGCACACTGTGAAAATGATGATTCGCATGTTCGACACCGATCGTTCAGGAACAATCAACTTTGATGAATTCTGCGGATTGTGGGGATTCCTCGCTGCCTGGCGAGCTCTCTTTGATCGATTCGATGTGGACCGCAGTGGGAACATCTCGCTGAGGGAATTTGAAGATGCGCTGGTCGCATTTGGATACCGATTGTCTCCGCAGTTCGTGACGTTGCTGTTCAGCACTTATGCGAAATCGCATAGCCGGGGAAGGGGGGATGAGCATGAGAGGGAAAAGGTGTTGTCCTTCGACTTGTTTGTGCAGGCGTGTATAAGCTTGAAGAGGATGACGGATGTGTTTAAGAAGTATGATTCGGATCGTGATGGGTACATTACGTTGAGTTTGTAAGTTGGAAGACCAGGAGAGAGGATGATGTACAGAAGATTGCTGACTTGTGGTGCGATTACAGTGAGGAATTCCTTACAGGTGCGCAGAGCCTCTTCCTGTTCAATTCCATCTCGCCGCAGACGGATACTGGGCTTTATTGAATGTGGAGCTCGCAACTGACGAATCGAGAAGAAATCTTGAAGCAGAAATGAGAACCGGCAGTATCTTACTCGAGACGAGTCCAAAGATTGGTGAACCTTTCGCAACCCTGGAATGGGCATTCAAAATGCCACCAGCGGCATCATTTGCTCCACCAAATCTAAGGGAAGGCACAGGCGTAAGTGGCAGACTCCAATACGCACTAGCCCAGACCCAAACCACTGCGGGACAGCAGCAAGCGCCACGTCGAACAGCAAAGCATTGGGAGTGAGCGTACGAAAGGGGAGGAGCGCGGAGCGCGGAGCGTAGCAATGATGATACCCATGATCTCTGCGACCTTGCGATCAGCATCAGATAGAGACACCACAAAAAGTGCCAACCTGCTTGATGCTCATCTCCTTAGAGCTTTCACTCTTCCATCCAATTCCTCAACCCACTGCTTAACAAACTTCCCATTTTCTCGATTACTCTCCTCGGCTCCTTCAACCGCTTCCTCGACTTTTTCCAATCCTTCCCTCCACATTCTCAATTCTTTGTCCATTTCTCCCTGGCGCTCCTCTAGCCCGTCCAAGTCTGAATGTGCGGCTGCTGCGGCTGTGTGAATTGTCCGCAAAGATCTCAGACGATTCGTAAGAGCTGGGACCATGGGCGATAATGATTGCAGTGTTGGTAAGAGGGCGTAGAGGGACTGCAGCGTCGCCATGTCGTCTGCTGAGAGGGCGGTGGCTGTTTCCGGTGCTTCGCTAGTGTCATCGTCTTCTGCTTCAGAGGTAGTGGAGGATTGAGGCGGTCGGCTTTGAAGAGTTGAAAGCTCTGCGGCTTCGGATTTGAGTTTGTGGATTCGCGTACTGGCTGCTTCGAGAGCTGAGAGGGATGTTGCGGAAGTTAGAGTTGCGACTTGGTGGTCTAGAAGGGCGATTGTCGGAAGAAGAGGAGATGTGAGAGATGAAATTTCGGTTGCGGAGTCCAAAGAAGATAGGCCAAGGGATGATTCTATGGCTGCCAGACGCGTGTCGAAGGTGGTGATGTTGGTGAGTGTTTGCTCGTTTGATCGAGATTGGCTCTGCTCCAGTTGTGGCTGATCTGAGGAAACGGGTATAGTAGGAGCATCATGATAAGCGGATCGATTTCTCGTATGTCCACGTCGTTTCGCTGTTGCTGTGGGAGGGACCTCCAGACCAGACATCATCCTACTCAGCGCCTCAATCGCATCCATCTCTTCCTCGCCTTCCTCTCCCCCTTGCGCCTGCGCCTGCTGCTCCACTCTACATTCCTCCAACTCCCTTCTCAGCCTCGCAATCTTCGCCTCCAACGTCTCTGGCTCCTCGTCATCCTCTCCTTTCCTCGCTTTCACAGAAAACCCCTTCCGCTTCCCATCCACCCGATCACTCAGATCCGCTCCTTTGGTATCCACACTGCGACTTTGCGCATCGAATCTATTCCGTGCGAGGGAGGGATATAGACGTCTACGACTGACGCCGTAGTCCGATTCGTCACCTTCGTGTGATGTGTCTGATTCGGAGCCGCCTGTTTCGTCAATTGTGCTGGACGTTGTGTCGTCGGCGAAGTCGGGCGTTGCGTAGACGTCTGGGGCGCTGTCGATTCCCGGGAGATCTTTCCGCGCTTCAGCTGCCATTTTTAGAGAGGGTGTGGATCGTTTGTTGTGGTGTGTTGTTGGTGGTGAAGTGAAGGAGATAGGTTTCGGGGTGACGCGATCTTGGGGAAAGCTAGCGTGGCTCGTACTGTATACGAGCGCGTGGGTGAAAGTGGGATTGGAAGTTCCTCGTCGCCCGTTCCACCATCACCACCACAAACCAACATGTCTCTTCCAGTCCTGATGATTTCCATCCCACTCATGGTGACTTCCCATCATGCAAGTGCCCTGGTAGAATTGTCTAGCAATATCCACTTCCGAGACCTCTAGTGCTCGACACAGATATGTAAGACTTGCAGACTGGGTCTTGGGCAAAGACATTATTGTCAAGGGAACAAGACAGTCTCTTACCAGGAAGTTGACCTTCCTCGCGTGCGTACAAAAGGTTCAATCGCCCACCAAGGTAACGCAATCTCATAAACATTCAAACCCTCCAAACTCACCGACTACTCCTCGACCTTTCAACACCACCGTCAAGCTGGTCTCGACATTGAACTTTCTCCTACAACCACAGGCTCTTCAACGCATCTCTTCAAAATGTCTTTGCCAATGCTTGGCAGCTTGCTAGGAAACTACATCATCCTTCCAGCCGCAAAATCCATCCTGAGTTCTCTCCCATCCAGATGGTCTGTTGCCTTCTATTCTCCTTCTTCGTCCACAACCGTCACGAACACCCCGACCGCCTTGATCATTGCTTTCCTCGTCATCTCGCTCGCTGCCTTGTGCATCCAGCAGATGCAGCACTCCAAACAACAGTACAATCAACACAAATACTACTCCGAACAGCAATCTGACCAACACAAATACCACTCCCAACAACAGTATGATCAACAGGAACAGTGCTTCCGCATGCTGCAATATGAACGCCAGCAGCAAATGTTCTTGATGTTCCTTGAGCTTCGACGCCTGTCAATTGAGAAACTCCCTGCCAAGAAAGTGCAACAGTTCCGCCAGGTTTTCGCCGCGGAACAACGTGTTGTTGATCCTGAGTTTCGCCTGATTGAACTGGATGCTTGAGGCTGTGTACAGTACGGGTCGCTCTCACAGCGGATGTGATTTACTGACATTTGACCCACGAGACTGGTCTTTTTGACTTGGGCTGGGGCATTGGATTTAGGTAGAACATCCATCAGTGCTTATGTCTGCACGGTGAAAGGGGTATGGAATAGCTAGACGAAAATGCAGGCACTCGGGTCGTTCGTCTTTTCGGAATCTGTTGGAATGGCCAGATGATAGCTGCCTCCCTTTCATGCCCTCCTTCGCAGGCGAGCGAAAATGAGTATTGGGTTAGGGTTGGGGTAGTGCCCATTTCTGCTATATCGTATATCCAGTCTTTGTGTTTTGCTGGTTCCTAGATGTATGCACAAAGAGTTTTCAATGATGTTGGGAAAGTTGTACCTAAGAAGTGGAGAGCATAGTTGTAAGTTTTTCATATTCGCCTGCCTGTGTCGCGGAGGGTCTTCAACGATAGCGAGCATAGGAAGGAAACAGGGTGATAGAGAGAATGTACCTTAGAAGAGACTTGCTCAAATATTATGTTTCGATACGCTCTTAGCCATTTCAAATAACGACAGAGTCATCAAGACGAGGATTACTGACGGAAGTTGCTCATTCGATCTGGTCTCTCTGCCAAAGCAGCGAGCGACTGTGTCAATGCAAAGGCTCTCAGTAATTCCAAAAGCGACAAGCGGCTCGAGAAAACACTGTCAAGATAGTTGACACAAGTTCAAGATCAAGATGTCCGACCGAATGATTTTGACCTTGATAGAAGAGTGTCGCAAAAGCAACCATCCATTTACCTGTCATTGACATTTGACGACCTCCCGTTGAGTACTAAGTATGCCCAAAGCACCAGACACAAAAGTGCAAGAACCTTGGACACATTGGTACACCCGTGTCAGTGCTCGTCTGCAATGGAAGATCTGAAACAGATCGTCCTGCGACACATGTCATGCACTGGTCACAACGACATCCTTGGACTCACAGACGCCCGAGTCGTGACCTTTCAATGCCAAATGCCGCCAAGGACGAGCAAGCACTGCCTGGGCCTCGCCCGTGCTTTCGAATTGTGCATTGGCGAGCATTTGGACGTCCCGACATCGTCATATATCTTTCTTGTGGCTGTTTCACAGCAGCAGAGATGGGGTAATGTCCATACGTCTGGCTCGCTGTCTGCATTGAAAGGCAAGGGATCGCGTCTCGCGAAAACCACGTGAAACATGCAGCCGGAGCCTTTGTGCGTGGCTTTGTCGTACGAAGAGTGGCACTTCTTCGACGGATGGCAAGCTGTAACTTGTAAGTCGGAGTGGACACCAGAACACGGCCATGTTTCAAAAGCAGTCCTAGGATTGACCAAGTTGATGAAGTGCAAAGTGGAGAAGAGAGAGAGAGAGGCAACAGAGGAAGAGAGTCATCAGTTGTTGCTCGGTTTGAGCCGAGCCCTAGAAGCGAGGCGGAGTCAAGTTCGGCGGCGTCCATCGCCCGTTCTACCTTACCTTCACCCAACACCTAAATACTAAATATAGCACCTGACCTTCAATCCATCGTCAGTGCAGGTGGGGTCAAAGCAGACGAGCAGAAAGTCGACGAGCACTGTCGCGTTTGCCCACGCAAAACCGCCACTGCCAGAACGCGGCGCAATCCTCCTGGACACGCTGGACGGGCCCTGGTGTCAGCAAAGCATCTGAGCTCTCTCGCGACGCTTTGGCACGCCTGGGCTGTTAAGAATAGCGTAGCGTAGCGGTACGAGAGATCTAAAGAGAGATCGAGGCCTGAGCCCACCATGGGACGCCGGAAAATCGCCATCAAGCCGAGTATGTTCATACCATATCGTCATTCTCAGCTTGTTTGCTAGGCATGCCTCTTCCCGCGACGATGCTGACACCCGCAATACAGTTCGCGACGACCGTAACCGCAGCGTGACCTTTCTCAAGCGCAAAGGCGGCTTGTTCAAGAAGGCGCATGAGCTTTCCGTGCTCTGTTCCGTCGATGTCGCCGTGGTAATCTTTGGACACAATAAGAAACTGTACGAGTACTCGTCGTCGGACATTCAAGAGATCATCGGCCGCCATCAATATGTATGCACAACCAACAAGAACATATGATGATGGAAAGGATATTTGCTAATGGGAAACAGTATGGCGGCGCACACGAGCACAAGGGCCCTCAGGACTTTGCGGACAAGGGTGGTGGAGACGACGATGACGATGAAGAAGCGGGCGACGATGCAGGCGGCGATGAGCAGAGAGGAACACCGGTGCCGGACCACGGCATGATGCACCCAGGCGCAGGCGGCCAGATGGCACATCACCCGGGTTTTCAACACGTTGTCCGGCATGGAACTCCCTCCGGCTCACCGCCGATGCATAACGGAGCCATGCCGCAGTTCAATAGAGCGCCATCTCCTCTACCACCCGGCATGTCTCGTCCATCATCTCGCAACGCCCAGCATCCCGCACACCACCAAGCACACATACGCCGACCAAGCTCAAATCTTGTCCCTCAAGGACAGGGTCAGCCGCAACCAAGCTATGCCTATACTCCGAATCCGCCATTTTACAACCAGCAAGCTCAAATGCAAGCAGCCCAGCCACAGCCCGTCCAACAAGGAGGCTCATATCCTCCGCCGTACCCTCCATCAAGTCATCCGCAGATGCAGCAACAAGCCTTCATGCAGGATGCCCGTCGAACTGCAATGCCTCCTGGATTCCCCTCACAGCCGCCACCACAAGCTGACATGCAGCGCCATCCTTCGCAGGAACATCTCCACGCACAGCAACAGCCAGGACACCCATCGCCACGACTAGGAGAGAGACCGACACCATCGCCACAACCACCGCAGAACGAGTTTGCAAGTCCGCAGATACCTCAACCTAGACCAATGCCTGCCCATGCAAAATCACACAGCATCTTTACGCCTATCGATGACAGTCGCTCATTACTCGCACAGCATTGGGGATCAACAGGGAATAGTGAGATGCCTCGATCAGAAGCACTTATCAAACTTGAAGGAGGTGGTCCGCGATCGCAATCCATTGATGTGGCGCAAATGCAGCGGGACAATCAAGCTAGAGCGAATGGTTCATCACCGCAAATACGACCGCCTCCATCACGACACCAAAGCAATTCTCCGCAACCGCCACCACAACGTACCGCCAGTACACCCGCCACTGGTCCCGCGAGAGTCACTGCAGGTCCGGATGCTAAGAGACCTCGATTGAAAGTGCAAATTCCCAGCGAGCAATCCGGTGATGAAGGTGGCGAATCTGGAGTTGGCGATGATACCAGCGAACCGCAAACCAGTAATCCTGCTGGTGGCAATCAGACTCAAGGAGGCCAACCTTCCATTGGCGTACATCTACCACCACCATCACCCAGCGCGGGCGCATTACTATCAGCAGGCGCACAGGGACCTCCCAATCCTTTTGCGCGACCTGCGCCGCCCATGAGCACGAATCCTCACGCAGCGAACCGGGACGCACAGCAAGCTAATAACCACATTGAGACTCCGATTTCGGCGCTACCATCGAGGTTTATGAGTGATAATCTGTTGCCTTCACCCAGTACTTTCTACCCTGAGTGGGGTTTTGGGAGATCGGGAGATAGTAATATGTTGCCTAGTCCCTTGAATTTTCAGACGCCGGTTGTTGGTAATGGGAGTGGATGGAGGGAGGAGGAACGTAAGAGAGGTGCTGAGGAGGAAGGTGGTGGGGATGCGAAGAGGGCGAAGAGTTAGCATTCTTTGACCGATGCGCGAGGAAGTGGTGCTTGTGGTTTAGCGTGTACGGCGGACTGAGTGCATGTGTTTTGTACCCAGAATGAGGAGATGAGCGGGTGGGAGGTTACTACTTAATTCGATGCTTACTTACGATATGGCATGCGGTATGATGTCTCGGAGCTGCATTCGGGGATTCTTCTTATTTGCATCTCTGTGTCTGGGTTTTTGTGTTTGACTTTTCAAGACATGAACCTATCTAATTGACTGCATTGGAAAGGCGACATGTCAAGATGCTAGGTGAGGGAAATTAAAGTCATTGATGAGTATATTTCTAGGACTCTGCCATTGCTATGGAGAGAGTTTGTATGTAAGAGGAATCAAGCTGCCTCCGTGTCCAGTCAATGTAAATTGCCGTAGAGGTAAGATGTGACGGGTGAACTTTGGGAGGGAAGGAGCCATCGAAACGTACATTCACTCGGCTCCTTCCTAACAGTTTGCAGCTAGCCTTTTCTTTGGTTCGGTATGTTGTGTTGGAGTTGATGTGAATCTTCTCAGTAATGATTTGGACACGTTCATTGATGCTGCTGCATATGTTGGACGGCGTTGTCTTGTTCTTGCTGTTGCTGGTCACCCCTATTCATGATGGATTGAATAGGAGGCAATATTGTTCTTATACTTTGTTGCTATATCTTTTAAGAGTACATATACACTGAGTGAGAGGTTCAAAAGCTCCCCAGGTGAGTTCAAGATGCTGAACAATAGGCTGAGCAAAAGGTATAAAGGCTGTCCAAGACAAAGCACCAAAAAGTCAACAACGAAAGACTCATATGGAGAGCGGTATGTAGGTAAACGAGACTCCTGTAAAAAAGAAGAGACCATCTCACTAGCGAAAGGACAGGCAGGCAGACAGCAAAAAGATAGGTCATTTGATGAACTTATGATTTCATCCTATTGCAATGTTAGTTTTGGTTCAAGGCGACATCGGTAAGGGTTTGTACGAACCAGGCTCGAACTGGAGACCTTCAGTGTGTTAGACTGACGTGATAACCACTTCATTATGTCAGCATGGTGTACAGGAGGGTGGTCGTCGAGTTGCGAATGCAATGAATGCAATGCTCGAGTTGTAGGATGGACATACACTACACCATGAAACCGTCATGTGATGATGTAGAAGCATGATTTAGCACTTTATATATAGTGTTAGCTAGCAGAGCCGAGGCGAAGCCGTTGTGCGGACTAGAAAATGATGTGAACGACAAAATTGTGTGGACTAGAAATATCTCTTGGCATTTTTCAGCTGCTTACGTTGTATATCCCCGACCCCGACCACACTTCTCCAGCCTGACATTACTACAGCTCCTATAACATCACACTCTTCACACATTCAGATGTCATAGTTCGAGGTCGTAAACATCGCCGGCTAGAGGGCGCTCCATCTTACGCCTGGCTTTCGTCAGATTTGCTACCCACTCCACTCTTCCGGATTTCTTGTTACCTCTACGTACATACATGCGCATGTTTACGAAGTAGCAGGTAAGTACAGGGAGAAACCCGACTGACGCTGAAAAATGTTGCAAAGTAGACATGAAGGCCAAGTGTATGCCAAGTACTTGAGGTCTGTCATTCTTGTCTTTATTGCTGAGGTTAGAAGAAACCCGATGCGTTAGCCCAAAGGTCCCAGATCTTTGCTCCTTCGTAGCATCGGCTTCCTTACTACGATTACGATCCCCTGCGTCCAACAGAACGGGTACGTACGAGCTTTGATCACACGTGAGTGTTCAAGTACCAACGGCGTTCATGACGTGTACGCGGAACCATGCGGACTATACAACTATGATTCTTAGGGAACCCACCTCACGTCGAGACAATCGACTCTCATACTCGACTCGTTCAGAGAACGACTCGGGAAAGGCTCCTTTGACTGAAATTGCACTATGGCCGCCATCGGACACACATTTCGGCTTCCTCACCCCTCACATCCAGCCGAAGGCCACACCGACAGGGTATACACCATCAAGTCCCGGGGCTCATACCTCGTCTCCGGCTCCGCAGACAAGACTATTCGTGTATGGAATCTTGATACGCAGCGTCTGATCCGCGGACCACTAAGGGGACACAAAAGCAGTGTGACAAGCTTACAGTTCGACGACAGCCCGCAACAGGATGTCATTTTCTCTGGAAGTGCGAAAGGATGTATCATCATATGGCAATTTTCGACCGGGAACATGCTCAAGAAGCTGGTGGGCGTTCATAAAGATGCCATCTTGAGCCTTGCATACGATGCCAATATCCTGGTGACAGCCTGTAGAGACAGGACGATCAGGTTGTGCAATCGCTTTCCAGTGGCAAAGAAGGACTTGCCAGGATACATGTGTACGACCATCGATGGCGAGGGCGCCGTAGCAGAATTCACACATCTCGCTACTCTAGACGGACACAGAAACTCGGTGAACTCCATCTGTCTACGAGGAGAGACGCTGGTGTCTGGGTCTGGCGATCGCACGATTGCTATCTGGGACTTGCGGACTGGACTGCTGACCCGCAAAATCGAGACGTCCACAAGCGGCATAGCAGATGTTGAGTCTGATGGTCGCGTGGTAGTCGCCGGCTGTATTGATAGTACCTGTCGAGTATACCATGCTTACACAGGCGAGGAGATTGCTTGTCTAAAAGGACACACCGACGTTGTGAAATCCGTGCTGATAGTTCCGAGCGAAATCCCAGGCCTGCTGGGGAGTATACTGACAGGGAGCTGCGACGGAACTATTCGATATTGGCAATATCTTGGAGATGCTGAGTGGGAGTGTCGAGCTACTTTGGACTGCGAAGGCTTCACTGAAGACGGTTCTGTCAGCACATCTGTGCGCCCGGCCTGGGTATTTGATCTTCAGATAAGCTCTGGAAGGGTCATAGCTTCGGGTCGTGGACCATTGATCAAGATCTGGGACCTGATGAGAGTCTGATTCTGTGCTCGACTAGTTCGGCTGTTGGAGAACACACCAAAAGCGGGCCTACCTCCATTCAGCCGCTCCTACCTTGCAGAAAATGCGACTTCCTTTATCCAACAAGCTGGGGAAGGCATCCTCTTGGGTAAGCCAAGGATTCCTTCTTTTGCCCGCGGTCTGAATGGAGGTAGAAGCGGGCGCTGGTTCAAACGAGTCAAAAGCGGAACCTAGTCCAGCGTGGCGCTGCACCTCGCCGGCGACCTAGATCAACAAGTCTTCCAAGGCTATTCAGAGTACGCCGCTCCAGCCTCCGAGATACTCCAGTCCAACGACACCAACCTGAAGAACGCTCAACGCATTGCCACGAAGCTGAAGAGCCACCCGTTGAAGAGAGTCGTGCAGCCAGTGGTACGTCAAGTCGAAGGGTAAGAGGCATCGAAGTCTTCAAAATCTAGGCTCTCACCGTGTGTGTACCGTGACCCAGGCCGTTGCCAGGTTTCTGTTCGTACGGAGCACAGCTTTGAAACGTGGTCTCTCCTTTCCAAACATTCACATTGTCTTGTTCACTCGCTAACCCTTCTTTCCTTCTGTTTAGCTACCCGACGAGGATGAGTAACACCCGGAGATCAACATCAATAGCACACAGCGGGTGTCAATAGACAGTGAAAATGTGCCAGTCTTGCGAGGTGTTTAATCTCACGCAAACTGTCGCTCTCTTGCGGGTTACCTCTCTTTAAACAGGCTGGAGTCCTGCTTACTGCTATAGTCGCTATAGTAAGAGCCGGAGAGCGGCGGCTTGCGTGAGGGCTGTCACCTTGGATTATGGTAGATCTTTTCACTGTCTATTGACAGCGACTGTGGCATCTCCACTCGCCCAGCGGTACCGGGCCGACATCCAGCCAGACAAGCTCACCAAGAGAAGCAAGAACTCTGAGTGGATCTTCACCTTCAAAGACAGCGGCCTATCGAAAGATGAGGTGAATGGGGCGTCTACCCGGATTCCTTGGTCGACTCTTGGTGGAGACACAACCAACGCGGACCTTCGCACGCTCCACAACCTGTTAGCGACTCAATACAACGCTTGGCCATTCACTCTGGATAAATTCAAGGACAATGTGAAAGAGGCGTTCATCAGAGCTGCCATTCAGTCGACCTGGGCGTTCCCTCTTCAGCTTATCACTACATCAGCGTCCAGCCTCTTGTACCAGATTCAGTACCATTACATCAATGCTGACACTGGTGCTCACGAGTCGCAGAAAACATCTGTGACTGTCACTGTCTGTCACGGCAAGTGTTGTGGTTCCTCCGATGCCGGATCTCCACATCCGCAGAGCAGATATACTTACGTAAGTACAATGATTCAAAGTGAGTCATTCCCTCTCATGTTGAAGTACACTCGGGTAACCAGACTTCAGCCAGTGCTTTGATGCATCTATTACAATGTCAGTGTTAGCCTCTTTGCAGCTGCCAGAAGAATAAGTATAGCACTCTGTATCCACTTCTCACAGCATGTTTTATATCGCTTCAGATACTTTTACGCTCTCTTTTTCTTCGAACGACGCTAGAACGATCTGAAAGGTCGTTCACCCAAAATGTCAACAGAGCGTTCAGACGTCCCGAGATTGCTCAAACAAAGATCCTCCTGCACGTTCATAACAACAGTAGTCTCCTTCGCCGGCTTCACAGACACTTTTATGTACGGCCTTCTAGTCCCCGCAACGCCCACTGCCCTCACGACCCGAGCCGGAATTCATTCCAAAGACCTTCAAACCTGGAACTCTGTCCTCTTGGCCCTTTTCGGCGTGGGCCTACTGCTCTCCTCTCCCGTAGCAGGATATGTGGCTGACAAGTGCAAGTCACGCCGATGGCCTTACCTGGCAGCCCTTGGTGGAATAGCAGTCGGAACTGCTCTCCTTTGCATAGGAACCCATATTGGTCTCTGGATTGCGGGGAAGTTGCTGCAGGGAGCGGCGTCTGCGGTAGTGTGGGTTGTGGGAAATGCGTTGGTCGCCGATACTGTGGGCGAGGAAGGTATTGCTGAATCTATGGGCTGGACTACTATGGCTTGTAGTGTGGGACTCTTGGCTGGACCTCTGGCCGGGGGTGTGGTGTATCAGTATGGAGGATATTATGCCACTTTTGGGATTGCTTTTGGATTAATCGCCGTGGATATTGCGCTGAGGTTGGCGTTGATTGAGAAGAAGTATGCTATGAAGTGGCTGAATGTGGAAGAGGCCACTGAAGCACAGTCAACGCAGCAGGACCCCGAAAAGAACGTCGTGGAAGATCAACTAGGATCTACTGCCAGCCAGGACTACACGCATTACAAGCCTCCACGCAGCCCTGTCATAATACTTCTCAGCTCTCCACGAGTTCTCTCAGCAATTTGGGGAAACCTCATCGTCTCCATCACCATGACTTCCTTCGACAGCGTCCTGCCACTTTTCGTCCATGAGAACTTCGGGTGGCAGCAAAGCGGCCAAGGACTGGTCTTTCTTCCCCTAGTCGTCCCTCACGCCCTTTCACCACTGGCCGGCTCTCTTATGGATCGCTTCCCAAAAGCTACTCGCTACATCGTTGGAGCTGCATTCCTGTCCTCGGTGCCTGCTATGGTGCTTTTGCGATTCGTCAAGGAAAACTCTGTGGGGCACAAAGTTTTGCTCTGTGTGCTGCTCACGGTTGTTGGAATCTTCACGTCTGTTGCTTTGCCGGCTTTCTTCGCCGATGTTATCAATGTGGTTAAGCAGAAGGATCTGCAGTCTCCCGACGTATTCGGCCAAGGCGGAGCTGGGAGTTGGACTGGCGAATATTGGATTCGCGATGGGGAGTATTGTCGGGCCTTTCTTCGCGGGGTTTATACGGCAGGATGCCGGGTGGGACACTATGGGATGGGCTTTGGGGGTGTTGGCTGGTGTGACGACTCTGCCTACGGTCTTGTTGACTGGCGGATGGATCCGCTCCTTGAGGCCAAGATCCTTGATGATTTTGGATGGTGGATCGACGCGCGCTTGACCTCGCGCCTGCCAGTACCTGTATAAGGATTAGCAAACGGACGCAGCTGAAGGAGAGCTTCCATCAAGTGTGGCTCACCAGAGATATCACGAGTCAGACTCGCCACGCCACCGTAGAGACCACTTGCTGGGCCGCCCTTGGTCTTTGCAAGGCCGACCGCTTCGCGATACATCGTTTGCAACTCCTTCATACGCGAAGGAGCTGCCACAAGACCTTGCATTGGTGAAGCAACCCAATACAAAGCATCTTCGGCCTTGTTCTGCGCAACTGAGCTGCTAACCTCGCTCGCTTTGAGCGAGGCCTTGAGAGCTGGCGCGGCGACGTAAGTGGGATTGGCAGCAGTCCTGAGAGTCACAGTCTTTCACATCCACTCTCGCAACGCCACCCGTACAACACCAGTGCTCGAGACAATCATGCAGCTATACTGCGCCGGGCATGAGATTCGATATGTCTGACTCGAAGCTGCAAAGACGGCCGACTGCGTGAGTCTGAAAAATGCGGAAGGCAATCCACTGTCATCACAGTGTGGACTGCGGTGATGCGGATGTTGGCGTCGAATTTCATCCCTGCGAACGCTGTGGCAAACCCCACCGTCTGCAAAACCCACCGCTCCCACGACAACATACCTTAGGGTAACTCGTCTGCTCACCTTGTGCCAATCGCGATCAAACCAGAATGTCTACGGGCAAGGCTCCAGGTGGCTCACATGCAGCATATCTGAGTTAGATACCGCTCTCTTCGGCCCAGTTTCACGCAGGAGCGACAGATGCTCCACTGGAGTTGCGCAACAAGTACACTGACGAATGGACTGGCATGGACTACGACGTGTTTGAGAACCGGCCGCTGCTTGGGAACAATC
This sequence comes from Ramularia endophylla, assembly GCA_002116395.1. Lineage (NCBI taxonomy): Eukaryota > Fungi > Ascomycota > Dothideomycetes > Mycosphaerellales > Mycosphaerellaceae > Ramularia > Ramularia endophylla. The sequence goes on along the minus strand of KZ109402.1, from coordinate 67,914 downwards.
CCTCCCGTCGCCGCTACCACCCGAAGGGCAGTACAGTTGACACTCTTCGTCGTCAGGGTCACCCGGATAAGCTTGATCTCAGGAATTTCGGTACAAGCTTGGCAATCACGTCCAATGCCTGCCAGATGGCTCGCGGGTCCATCAATCCAGGAGTCTCACACGAGATTGGCGTGTACTGGAGACTAGGCGAAGCCGGGCAGACTGAATTGGCTCAGCAAGAGCTCATCCGATCCACAACGGAGATGGCCATTGTCCACTGCAAACGTCTCTACATTAACGCTGGTAGAGGTGAAAAGTCCCCAAAGTACGAAAAGATTACTGCAAAGGCCATCGCCGCTCAACAGACAATCAACGAATACTGTCCGTGGGAGGACAAGGCGCAGCAGCGTTGCAAACAATGCATGTCACTTGAGTGGTCTCGAGTTCGAGGAAGTCGTGGACACAAAGCTGGGAGTTGAGAGGTGAGCCACATCTGCTACAGGACCAGTGGAATGGAAGACCTAGGCAGCATGAAGGCTCTCGCTTGAAGACATCCCATACAGTGTAAAGGTACTACTTGCAGGCTCTCCACGCCGTTGTAGGGAAATCGCCATCGAGGAAACTCCACATTAGCAGAATCCTCGGCCAACGAGATAAAGAAGACAGCTAGTGGTCGTGATTTCGCCATGAAAGCTCCACAGTCGCTGTCAATAGACAGTGAGAAGATCTCCCTCACGCAAGCCGCCGCTCTCCGGGACTCCAGCCTGCTTAAAGGGAGCTACCCGCAAGAGAGTGACAGTTTGCGTGAGATTAAACACCTCGCAAGACTGACACATTTTCATTGTCTATTGACACCCGCTGTGCTCCGCACTTAGTGGAGCTCTTCCCGACTCCTCATCTTTTCACACCCAGCTACAATTTGAAAATGCGCCTCACAGCACGCTTCAGCCGCAACCACCTCAGAAAGAGATCCAGCCGCAGAGACGCCACTTTGGCCCAAAATCCACCGTGCAGGAAACGGTCCGCGATCATATTGGAAAACAGACGCATCTGCCAACCCTGATCTGCCATTGAAACCTCCCACTCCGACAGACTCGTCTTGCCCTGCAGCACATCCCGCAATTCAAGACACGACGTTGCTGCATTATTGGTAGCCTGACCAGCGTTCGGCCGCATGAGATTTGCTCCGTCACCCACCAGTAAGAGCCGGCCATCGTAGAATGACCTACGCCCAACAAAACTTTCGCGGATTGTCGAAACGAATGGCTCCTCTGTCAATTCCATCAGCTCCACGAAAGCTTTGTTGAGAGACGGCCTGATGGAGTTTCGACGCTTAGTCCACTCCGACATATTGAGCTTGCCCCGAGGAATGGAGTTATAGTGCGTGCGACCATCGCTATCGGTCAATATGGCATCTAGATCTCTTTTGCCAGATACGGTTGTATACCAAATCCAGTTGAGCAGTCGCTGGCCCGGCTCGAGCGAGCCGTTCTTACCGGGTACTGCATAGCCGATGCAGTAGTTACCTCCTGACATTGCAAAGAGATTGAAGCGTGTATCGAACAGCTTGCTTGTTTCTTCCGTCACCTTCGTGTCTGGTACTGTACCTCGCCACGCCACGAATCCAGCATAACGAGGCGTTTCGGCACTTGGAAGTACTGATGCCCGGACTACCGAGTATGGACCACTGGCATCGATGACCAACTCGGCCTCAAGAGAATATGTCGTCCGGGAAGCACCGCTCAAATCTTGGATCTCCACTGTCAGATGGTCTTTTGAAGAAGATGTGACCCCAACAACCTTTTTGAAGGTGTCGAATGTGGCAGTTCCAGGTCCATTGGCAGCATCGGTTGGCTGTGTGCAGAATGGGCTGGAAAGCCCGTCGAACAATCCTCGAAGACGATAGTAAAGCGCCGTCCAGCTTGTCAAGTACATTGGCGATGGCATGAGAGCGCGCGTCTCGTTGTTCGGGCCCAGGAACCTGAAGCCAGGACAGTCGTAAGCAAGTTGTGAGTCTGTGCGGTCGTACTCCTGCAAAAACTTCTTCCCTTGAGGACCAGTTCCCATCCCAGCTCCATAATCGGCACGGTTTGAGTCCTGCTGCTCGACTATGCGTACATTGTGACCGAGGGACTTGAGCATTATTCCGTGCATCAGTCCGCCAATGGATCCGCCTATCTTCGCGAGCAAATTAGGAAAGGTGCTGTCCGAATCTTTGTATCTGTGCTTACGATGATGACCTCCATGGTCTTTCCTGAAGCAATCCCGGACTCAGAAGGCATGATGTCGAGCATCGTTAAACGGAATATCTGGTTGTTTCTGAGATTAGGGATTTGAAGTCAAGAGGCACAGCAAGAGACCTTCAGAGCTCCAAGTCCCGCAGCTTTAAAGTTCTTAGCGTTGCAGGAGTAGCTTCGTACCTGAGGTAGTAATGATTGACATCCAGATCGGCGCTCACCTTACCGGAGGTAGAAAAGGTCTTGCTGGGGCCCCCGCGTAGGATGAAAGTTTCCAGATCCAACAACCTGGCCTTGGTTCTTTCGTCCTGTCTTGACTTCCTCCTTCTCATATCTCCTGTCTCCGGTGTCCAGGGCTCTTGCTCACAAGCAGACCATGGCATCAAAGTACGATATCGAAACATACCTTCTTGACAAGTCCCACATTTCAGATACCATCACCCGCATGCTGCTAGGATTTGACCGAGAAGACTACACCTCCTTGATCAACGACGTCTACGCCCCCGACGTACATCTAGACTATGACCCTCTACTAGGCGGCAAACCAGAGACACTACCCAGTCTCGAATGGACCAAGCGTTTGGCGACAATTCACGAACCCTATGATACCACGCAGCATGTCATTCTGTAAGCAGCAGCCAGCAGCATCGCTACTCAAAATCTTCACTCAAGCTCATGGCCTTTTTTATAGTAACCTTCTGATCAACCTCCCGAACCCTGGATCGGCGTACCCGCCGGGGAAATGTACCGCGGTTGCATATGCTCATGGTCATTTCTACAAGAAAGACAATAAAGGTGTTCCGACTGTTCTGGCGATGCGGCAGGGAGTAAGTCAGCCAAGAACCCTTTTTCTTTCACACCCGCTGGGTTCTCTCTCTCTCTCTCGTGTAGAGCTGACAAGATGCACTTCGCACTTTAGGGGAGATATGAGCTTGAGTTCATCCGTGGTGAGGATTCGCCTCCTGGATCGAACTCTTGGAGAGTGAAGAAGTTGAGCGTGAGGTTGGATTGGAGGGATAAGCCGGAGTGAAGGAATGGGAAGAGTGGGAACGGCTTTGGAGAGGTAGGGAAGAGAGATGGTAGAGTGTGCTTACTTGCTTGATTTTGAGTTGCGACGAGACCCCTTAATGAAGGGCTGGTGGAATTGAATGTTGTCTTGTAGTCATCCCAAGATCTCGATCATAACTACACAATTCCACATCCAAAGGACGGGAGTTTCTCACCTTTACACTTTAACGAACTTTGCGAGTTCAACTAAAAGGAGGTGGAAGCTGTTAGGCTTTCGCTGCATGAGAGGCAGCCTTTGAGAGGCAGTCTCCTTCCCAAAGGCTTGTCACAGAACTCGATGTGTTGTTTTTCATGCTTGATTCGTCGTCGACTCATCGATCAGAGCATTGAAGGTCTAGCATGAGTTCATTCCGATCGGCCTGAGACTTGGACACACAGCATTCGTTGTTTCGAGCAGTAGTACAGAATTCCATCCCAGAAGACTTTATACATTACTGTTTCGAACAGAAGCGATACCGGCATGATGATTTTGCATGAGCACCAATATCCGAGAAGTTGAGATACACTGATCATGTGGACGGATAGCAAGCTCGCGTGAACAGAGTTTCTCTGCGATGACATCTTGTACAAGATGTTGAGTAATGTTATCCCTCAATGAGAGGGTTTCTAGTAGTACATAACATGGGTCGCGGCAAGACCAGAAAGGACCCAGGGATGGGAAATAACCCGGCATCACTACTAGTCTTCACCGAATTTGGCAACAGTCTACGTAGCACTGAAGTAAATCCCGAGAGCTCCGTCTTCGAAGACTCCGTCAAATCTTTCTGTCGATCCTGTCCAGCAATCGCTTTTGTGGACCCAAACTTGCTCCTCCTGGCACCGGAGGGCGAAAACGACAGCTGATTCCAGAATCGCAGACAGCGAGGTCCGTGTTGTGTAGTCACAATTCCTGGAGACGGCAGTTCTTTTAAGCTTCACTCCACTCCAACCCCCTCCTCTGCCTCTTTGCCATCACCCTCACCCACCCAATTAACAAGCCCTCCATTCCGCGAATACCTCAACGCCTTCCCCCTATCCTCCACCGACAACGCACACACAGCTTTATGCACAGCCCAGTCCCTCTGCTGACACACCTCAGAGCAATAAGCAGCAGTCCCACACCTCCCACACCTCTCCAGCGACTTTCCCTCCTCAGCCCCAGCTCTACAAATCGTACAGCACGCAAGGTCCAACGCCGCATACAACCAATGCGGATTCATAGCAATTCCATCCTCCCAAGGATCCATCCCTAAACTCTCGGACTCCACGAAAAACCTATGCCGCATTCCCTTTCCCGTCATCCATCTTCGTTGCTCTAACAATCTCCTAAGAAAAGATCTCCCTAACCTATCCACCACATCCGGGTCCTCCACGTTCCGATCATTGATCATCGTTTCTTCGATATTAGCTATCCAGGGACCTTGATATAGCCCGTTTTCGAGGCGGGAAATATCGTAAGTGATCATGACTTTCCAGAGACCGGCTTTATCTAAGCTTCCCATTGTGATTTGGTTTCGGATTCGTCCTATTTCGAGCTTGGTGGAATCTGGGAGTGTTAGGGTCCAGGTGAATGAGAACCAGGACGAGATGTCTATTAGGGCGAGGAGGGCTGAGGGATGCCAGTGGTGGAGGACCGTGGCTGCGCCGATGGCGGCTGTTAGGTCGGAGTCCTTTGAGAGTTGGTCAAGAGATTTCTCGGCTACGATGTGGAGGGGAGAGCCGTCTAGTAGGAGTGGTTTGTCGGGGTGTTTGGGGAGACGGATATCAGCCAGAGGGAGAAGGTTTAGTACCATGCTGTCTTTTGTTTGGTTGGAGTTACTGGATTTTCGCGAGAAGCTCGTTCGGGTCCAAGCTGAGTCCGAACAGGGTTGCTTGTAGTACGATTTGGGATTCTCGATAGTGACGGTCAAGAAGCGTTAAGAGAACGTGATTATTAGTTTCTATAGAAAGAAGAAAGGTCGTTCACGATTGATGCTTCATTTTCGAGAAGCTAAGCCTGATTGAGGCTAGTAGAAAGCTTGATTTTCACGATTCCAAGCAGTCCTCCTAGATTTCTTGACTCCAGCTACTGCCACGTTGGCCCGCACGAGACGTGTTGCTTCAAGACGATTGTTCGAGAAGCTCTGCGAGATAGTAGCCAGTTGAACACTTCGAAGCTCGGCTTTACTGGCCCGCTGCACGACTCACAGCAAATCCAGCTTGCAGCTATGCTGGGCATGACCAATTTGATTTGATGGGAGTGCGCTGCCTGAGAAAGAATCCAGGGTGGCTTCATAGCTTCAAGCTTCGGGCTGCGAATCAGCAACCACTTCGTCTCCTATTCACCATAAACATTAATCGGCCACTCCTTGTTGCTGGACAACATTTCTGGAAACCGGTCGGCGATCTTCCCGGTAAGTCTCCAGTGTCCCAAGTCAAAAGCTCGATCATCAACCACAAACCTCGAAAAGCACCAGCATGTGTCATAACCATGAAATCCAGTCTTGTCTGGGAAATTATGATTGTGCCAGCTCAATTCATACACCAGTCATATCTACAATGGCTTTTATGCTCTTGCTGCAGCACCCCAGCTCCTCCAAGCCACCGCTCTTACTATCGTAACATGCTCGTACCCGCTCAATGCTTCTTTTCGCCTTCCGATTCCTTTAGGAATTGTCTGTAGACGCACTATAGTCAGCAAATGCGACTCTTGCCCCGAGTGACTTATTCTCCAAGTTTCTTATGCGTACTGTATGAAGTTTTCTTCGTCTTTGCTGGCGGCGTTGATGGGAGGACCCTGCTGGGCGGCGGTCTTTTTGCCGCCGGCCATGGCCCATGTACCGACGAACATGGTGGAAAGGACACCGATTGAGAGCTATACGAGAGTGTTGTTAGTTATGTTGAGCGGCAAGGCATCGAGGTGTCTCCATTGGTTCGGAGATGTTCAATTGTATGGGTGGATGGATCGAGGAGGGTGTTGGATGCCGTCGAGCGGGGAAGCGTACAAGATGGGAGCCGACTTTCTGGCCGAAGATCTCGTAGTAGACAACCATTTTGCTGAATTTGGATGTGGTGTTCGAGGTAATGGGGTGGATATTTGTTGAATCGCGATGTGGTGATGCTGTCGGCGCGCGGAGGTGAGAAGTGAGGTTGACGGGAAGCTTGCCCGTCGGTTCACTTTGCCGTGCCGGGGACATTTTTAGCCGGTTCGCTCCGAGAGCTGCTGCCACTTCCTCCTTCGTCATATCAACTCCGTCCAAACCAACATCACCAGCACTGCCATCAATACCGTCAAAATGTCCGACAAGTCCCGCCGAGACGATCCAAACACAGACCAGATCGATTCGATTCCTCACCAACGAAAGGAGCCCCGTCCAGACTTCAGCCAGCCTCTTCCTCGTCAAAGACTGCCCGACAGTCTGCAGCACACCCTCGATCATGAAGAGAAATTCTGGGAAACTGTAGCCTCCGGCGACGCTGGAGAGACTACCGACTCCAACGTTCGATATGCCGCCTACGCCTCTCGACTCAGAACAATCATGCTTTCCGCCCATCGATACGTCGCATACACCTCAGATATTGGCGAATCATTCCGTCCAGTCGCACATCCCAACTGGATCCGAGCCGCATACGGAATCTCATGGGCATATCTCGTAGGAGATGTGTCGCACGAAGGTTACAAAGCGTGGAAGCACAACCAACGCGTGCTACATCCCGAGACAGAGGACGACAGGCAAGTGGCAGCATCCTACGCTGGGAAAGGCGTGCCCGCGATTGAGGATTACCGAACTGTCATGGCGCAGAGAGCCATCTTTCAAGGCTTGGCGTCTATGGGTCTGCCGGCTTTCACAATCCACTCGATTGTGCGGTACTCAGGCAGGGCGATGAAGAATGTCAAAAATGTGAGAATACGGACGTGGGGGCCGATTGGTCTAGGCCTGGCAGCCGTGCCGGCTCTACCATACATGTTCGATGAGCCGGTCGAGCATGCGACTGAGTGGGTCTTCCACAAAGTCTTTGCTGCTGCGGCCGGTCCAGAGGCCGTGGGCCTGGACAAGCAAGGTCGGGGAGCGACTCTTGAGCAGAAGAAACATGAGAAGGAGCTTTAGTATGGCTCCTTCCCGCCTTTCTTCTCGAAGAGTTAGCGTTTCCGGCATTTGATGGAAGAGCATGGGAACAGGCATGCGTCCTTGGCAGGCAGGATGAAAGCATGGCGATCGGCGTTTGATACTCAACTCGGCGGCCTCCAAAACGAGGCCGATTTGTATATAAATCTAAATCTCAATGAATCTTGAATGAAGATGTTGTAACTATAGCCCCCTTCCACGGGTGCTTTCCAAGTTCTTTTCTGCTGTCCTCCCGCGAGATAGGGATCGCAGCGGTCTATCCGCTTCAATGCCTACCATGGGGCACATAGCAATGGGTCACGTCTGCGACGGCAATCTGAACAACATCCATCATAAAGGAAATCTTCCACTCAGCAAACAGACCACCTTCACCTGGACCTATATCATCCTTCCTCCAATGGCAGACGTCCTCTCCACGCTCAGTGAATGCCTTGATCGACTCCACGTAATCGCCCATCGATAAGTCCACCGCTATTCCTCCTCAAGTACCAAAGCATCCCCAATGCCAACCTCAAGCAACATGAAAGTCATTGATGGCCGCGCAGTCTGGACAACCTTTCCACTCAAAGCAAGCGAGCGAACGCCTCCGCCAAGTCATGCCGCTTTGCTACCCTTTACTCCAAATGTTGCTGTGAGGATTACTGATTGTCCTGATGGGAAGGGGGCTCGTTGGGTCATTAATGATAGGTATGATGTTATGCCGACGATGCATTGGTGGCATTATTCGGTGAGGCCTTTTTCGAGGAAGTTGTAGTTTGGTGTTGCGTGTTCATGTTCTTGGCAGCTGGTCGGTGTTTTGCTTTGCGGAAGACGAGTAGTGGCTTTGATGAGGAGAGACCAAGGTACATAAGAAGCCTCGGGCTCTTGTGGGTGCTCATTTCGAAATGCAATCAGTCGGCATCAGCACGCATTGACGAGGGAAGACGTTCGAGCAGGGACCATTCGAACCTCAAATTTCACTGGATTGGAACGGAGACATGGGCTACCACAAAGTTCAAGATGATTTGGTGTATCATGGAGCTTTACTCCGCGTTGGCTTCGTAGTCTATTCCCTTCCAACCTGCAACGGCTTCAAACAGACACGACCAAAGTCTCCTCCCCATCGGATCCACGTCCTTAAATCGAGAACTATCGACCGGCTCCTCTTTACAACGAGGGCTCAACTTTTTCAACTCAGCCCACTCCTCCCCGGTCATATTAGGCTTAGTATTGAGCTGTTCTCTCTTACTCATCTCTTCCTCCGACGCCCCTTGGAATCCGAAGTACTTCACCTTCCGCGACTTATGCTCAACCACGAGTCCGTGAGCGGTATCCGTGAGGTCCGAACCAGAAAGCCCAAATAATTGCCTAATAGCTTTGATAATATAGTACCCCGTGCCTCGATATTCTTTCGCATTCAAGAAAGGTGTACGGTGAGGACAGACAACCACAACCCCTTTTTTCCAAGATTCATCGGCATATCGCTCCTTCTCGAAAGCGGGAAGTTCGCGTTTGAGCTTTCATTTCAACAAACTCCATCAGACTTGCTCCTTGCTCGTCCGTTGGGACCCAATTTTTGTTGTCGTCGAAGGGTAGGGCTTTGGAGGGTACTGCTACGTGACGGTCGATGTGAGCCGCAAAACATGTGGATTCGGAAAGCGGATTGTAGACGCAGATGCAAGTGCGGCATCCGTGAGTACCTATACTGTGGGTATCTGGCTTACTGGTGGAAGGGAGGGAGAAGGTACCTCCGTAGCCCTGGCGGAGGAAGAGGTATGGAGTTGGAGTCGCCATGAGGTGAAGATATGCAGTGAGGATGAGAAATATGGGCACTTTCAGGAAAATTGATTTAGGCGAACTTCACGAGGAAAAAACTGTTTGGTTACGATTAGTGCAGCTTGCTGTTTCGAATGATCGAGGTAGTTAGAAGTGTGAGAATGAAGCACAGAAGGTCAGTCCCAGGTTCCCACATTACATTTCCTACAAGTTCCTGTTGCTAGAAGTTAGTGATGTAGTATCGAGAGAGGACCCAGAAACTGGCTGTGTAGTCACTGTTTCTCCAGGACATTCCTGCCATTAGTTCCACACCAAATGTATCACCACTTGGTTCAACGAGTCTAATGGACGGAAGTTGTCCGTTCCGCTGTATTGAGCGGTATATGGATTGAACTTCATGCCCTGCCTTGTGTTTTCAGTTGACTCACGCGGACTCTCTGCATCGAATGATCATGAGAATCGTGAACACTCAACACAAAAGGCTGTCTAAAAACCATTGATGAGTGGGAACGAGAGAGAGAGACAGCGTACGAACATGACCATTTGAACCCATTCGAACCCTAACAGGTGTCTCCAGAGAAATATCCAAAAGCTTGCTCCGGATCACCCGCCACATAGGTATACCCTGTAGCGTTGTCGTAAAGCGTGCATGTATTACTGGCGCCATCGAAGCTGTAAGCGTTACAATTGTAATCGGCTCCACACGCACTGACACAGTCCTGTACAGAGCCCTGCGACTGGGTGGTGATGACGTCCGCCTGGCCTGAGAAAGTGGCTGTTTGTCCGCAATTAACAGAGAATACGGCTCCACCTGCAAATAAATCAGCTTGTGAACGAAAATCGTTCAGCCCATTACGAGCATCCTCAGCAAAGTATGGCTTACTTGCGCATTGAGTCCCGGAATTGCAATTCACACAGGGAACGACGGTGGTAGTCGCCGTCGCCACAGTGTCCGTGCTCTCAAGTTCGGCGGTCGAGGTCGCTATGACCGATATCGTCACAGTTGTGTCGGTAAGTACGGTGCTAGTGGCTACAACGCTTGTCGTGGTGGTGGCGGCGGTAAGTGCCGTTGCAGTGATGGAGTTTGTGGCCGTGGTTGTAGTATGGATCGTTGACGTGACCACGGGTAGCGAAGTCTCGATACAAGAACATGCAGTCTGAACCAACGCCGCTTTCAAATTCTGCAGCTGAGAAAGCAGAGCATTGGGTGTTGGTGCAGCAGCCACATTTTTGGGCAGAAGGCGATTGTGGCGCCGAGAAAGACCAGTGACTGCTGGGCGGAGTTGGATGGCCGGCAGGCTAAGCGGAACGACATCTCGCTTGTCCTGATTTTACAAAGATATTTTCAGCGCGTATCTTGCACTAGTCCATCAGAGGGACCTCTTACATAGTAGCTGCAGACCGAAGAAGTCGTTGTGTAGGTGGTCGTTGTGGTTGTATCGGTATAGCTTGTGAGAATGGTTGTGTCTGTCGTTGTAAAAGCTAGAAATTTACGACATCAGCATAAGCTCGCTCTTTCTCGATCGTACTCGAGACGAGTATCGACTGACCAGTGAATGTTCCAGTGGTGATGATGTCTGTAGCGGTCGAAGCAGTGACTCTCGCCGTCACAGTAGCTGGGCGATAAGTCAGTACCAGGACTCCGATCATCGAATAGTTGGACGAAAAGGCACACCAGTAGTGCTCGTCACAGTAGACACCGTGGGGGAAAGCGTGGTGGTTACCGTCTGCGTCTTGGTTGTAGTGGAGCGCGGTAGAGGATAATGAGAAGAACAGAAAGATGTGGCGGCCGGAACTCGGGAGAGAGGGAGGATGAGCGCATACGGCAGCCGGGTGCAGACGTTTTGAGGGGATGCTGTAGTCGTAGCACCCGCAAGGCCGACGAGCCCAATGGATAGAAAACGAAGAGATGAGATATGCATTTTTCTGACCAGGGGAGTCCTCCTACGGACTATAGCAAAACAAAGAGGCGTCCTTGGTTTCCTTTTATGCCATCGTGTGAGAAGGTACTGCTCGCAGGCGCCTCCGCGGCTTCAACGTCTCCATCCACGATGCGATAGGGCATTTACCTGCAGCATGCAGCCTATTGGCTTGATGCTACATAGTGAATTCCTCGTGCAACCTCTGTTTGTGGCTAGAAAGCCGTCCTCGGCTCGTGGAGTGTACTTGGTAAAAAGCCATGTGGTCTGTCTGCTGTAGTGAGAGCGGTCTAGACTCCGGCCTGCTGCGGGTGGACCACTTACATAATGGCGGGGACTACACCATGCAAGACCCAAATGGAGGCATGATGTACGGAGTACCTTCGAAACTCCCTACGAGCATATCCGCCTACTCTGCCTCCAAATCGAGATAAGCTTGGAGTAGGGTTAGCAAAAGAAGGTTGATCAAATATTTGCTGGGACAAGTCAGCGAGCTCGTAGCGACCGGACATGGCTTGAAGCACACACTAGCAATGAGCATGATTGCTGCAGCGCTTTACGAGCAACGAGTGTCTGTAAATGTGCTATCGAATATTTTTCGATATTTGCGAAGATCAGGAAAGAGTCGATCTGCGCTTCGAAGGCTACCCAGAACATGTTGCAGTGGGTTTTCGCCCTCGAGAGATTCCGTTTGTATGCGAGCCTAACGACGAGGTGGAGTCTGATGTGTCGCTCGGGCACGAGAGCAACTTTTTTCTTGCCTCTGTCTCCAGATCCTAGGAGCTGGATCTCAATTTCGCGGCATACTGGCGAACAATCTTCCGAATCACTCAACCTTCAATGCGAACTCCAACTCTTGCTTCATATGATTGCTCAAGCAATTGCCTAGCACCAGATGTCTGACCTTCCACTCGCCATCCCGCGTCGTACACAACGGGTTCAACGCTCTCATCCTCATTTCCTTCGTCTCACTCGTCTCTTCAGCCTTAGCAATGCCCACAACCACCAACTGCCCTTCCCTAATCTCGACCTGCAGCGCTTCAACAGTAAGAACAATCTCGAATCCAAAAATCTTCGTTACCCTCCGTTGGGGAAAATCTATCGTTAGCGATCGCAAGTCCGCATGCCTATGAAGGCTATTGGCAACGCAGTCTACAACAACTTTCAACCGGTCCACGAACTCGGGAAGGGCCTCGGGAGTTGGGGTTGAGGCGATTAAAACAACATCCCGGAGGTGTGAGACTGCTACACGTGTCAATGGACCTAGGCCAGTGAATTCCCCTTTCAAAGGATGAGATGGGACAGCGCGCGACCAAGCTCATATATTCCAGTCTCCAAGAACCCTCGTCTCGGGCCTCACCGCACAGATTGAAAGATGGAAGGTAAAAGTGTTCTCCCCATAGAATAGCATGTATGCTTCGTCTTGCAGTCGTCTGCAAGTTCTTGCGATGGCTAGATCTGTGGATCCAGTTGCGAAGCCACGCGTGTGTGGTTCTCGGACGAACTTTTGCACGCATTCAATGGGTTCGCCTTTGATCCTGCCAGGAAAGAATTGGAATATGCAGCCAGTAGGAATGATGTGGTGTAAGATTTGTTGGAGGATTTCGGTGGGCAGAGCTGTGATCTTACAGACTGGTGTGAGTGGGTCTATGATTGCCGCTGGGGTAAGAGTTTCGGCATAGTCCAGTACCTCGATGTGTTGCTGGAAAAAAGGCAGTATTCTTTCTGGCCGCCCTATACTCTCGAAAATAACGTTGTCTCCACCATGTCGACAGGCTTCGTCTCTGACCCAGCTGCCGCAGATGTTGCGGTGACGCTGCGGGAAGGCGTTGGTGGAGCATCTGAAGCACATGATGGTCGAGTGCGTGGCGAATTGAGTTGCTTAGATGTTGGCTGACGGCTGTTCTTGAGTATTAGATGACTACCAGATAAGTGTCGTTCGATGGGTGTCGGTGAGTATGTCCTAATTGGGCAGAGGGTGAAGTTGATCCCGGCTGTGAACGAAGATTTGAGTGTGGCGGAAGGATTGCAGGAAATACTGGAAGTTTTGGCTGATATACTACTGCGCTCCGAGGAATCCCGATGGAAGGGTGTATGCCTGTTCAGGTCCCAATGCGTGAAAGCGCCCATTCCTTCTTGGTTGTTGCCTAAATCGCCGCCTGCAGGATTACTTTACCAGTCAACCAGACACGCCATACTCCGTAAGGTGAGGGTCCAAGTGGCAGTCAAAGTACTAATGGGAGCAGCTGCTTCCATGTCTCCTTGTGATGCCATTGGGATTCCTTCGGGTTTTGATGAAGCATGAGTCTGGGTCGTCACACCTGGGTATCTCGACTATGCTGACGAGGCGATTCTATCACAACATACTTGGCTGACGCCCTGAAGAGCTGAAGAGACTCGATGTCGGCCAAGGACCAGGAGAGAGGTGCGAGGTGCTCAGTGAGAGGCAAGGGGTCAAGTGAGGTGGGAAGTGACGAGGTGTGCTTTTCCGCTCGTATGGCATGGCTGTGGGAGCCAATCAAAGATGGCCGGAGGCAGGTCCGTCGATCCGGTACCTGCCCAAACCTAGTTGTGCCGCTCACAGCTCCTCACCAAGTGAATGCAAGTTGCATTTGCATGTGACAGCACTTCAAAGACCGTGGAATCGGGCTGTATTGATCAGCTGATTCATCCATCAACAACAACGCTAAGTCTCCGGCATCCCTCATCACTCATCCTTCTGTACGCCGAGAGGCCGAGTCTTAGCAAGCTCACGCTGGGCGGCGAAGAAGCTTCGAGACGACCGCATCACGGCCATCTTTTCTCTACTCACTATATGATCCACGCCTGCTCACACCAGCATGGCTTCCTCATCGTTCCCAGACGACAGCTCACGCAAAATGTCAACCGGCGACGTAGAAGCAATCGGAGCTCACTGCCAGGCGGAATACTGTCGCCAACTGGACTTTCTTCCCTTCAAATGTCAGAGCTGTAAAGGGTGTGTGAGTGCTGCAACTTCCTTCTGGAAAGACGTCCAGCTAACCATTTTCCAGCTCATATTGCGGCGACCACCGCACTGAAACCGCACATTCCTGTCCCAAAGCCGGCGAATGGGGACGCAGACGAGCTCAAGCCAACCAAGGACCGCCATCACGAGTGCCACTCACACCGAAGCCGAGCATCCTCACCCACGAACAGCAATGTTCCGAGCCAGCATGCAAGACGTTGATCAATACGCCCCTCGTGACGGGTGTTCACTGTGACAAATGCAGACGAGAATACTGTCTCAAGCACCGCTTCACTTACGACCACAATTGCGCCAACCTTACTCCGCTGGGTGCAACACTTGGACAGACGCAGAAGGAGAGAGGTTTGGCGGCGTTGGATAGATTAAGGGCATGGGGAGCCTCTAAAAAGGCCAGCGTACCTGCAATACCGCAAACCCGGGCAAAGCAGAGTGCCGCTCAATCGCTAGCAGCGACAGCAACCCTCAAAAAGACCGCAAAAGGCGAAGACAAGATCCCTCAAGACAAGCGCATATACCTCTACGTGGAAGCGTCGTCAGATACCATCACAGCGAAGATTCCCAAAGGGAATTTCTTCTATAGCACGGAGTACAGTGTTGGACGAGCTTTGGATCTAGCTGCCAAGAGCTTGCAAGTCAACAATCTCAACAATCGATCCGAGAGCGAGGAGGACAAACTGAGAGTCTTTCATGTTGAAGGCGGACGTCTTTTAGATTTTGGAGAGAAATTGGGCCAGAGTTTGAAGACGGGAAACACGATTGTTCTGCTGCGCGGCGTCGGTCCTGGAATGGCGCCGACACCAGCGAGTGTGTCCTGAAGATCTGCTGCCCAGGAGCCACCAACCTCATCAACCCATTGCCTGCATACATCGCTCTCGCCCTGGACGTGCTCATAATTTTACGGCGAGGATTCCTGCTGTGCCGTCAAAAGAGAGCGATTAGGGTCAGCGATGGGATCTAAAGAAAGGTATGAGGAAGATGGGAAGAGTGCCGGCGATGCCTCGCCTCTTCGGGTTCGACTTACTTTCATATTCTTTTGATAGCGTTGGAATTGCATGGCGGAGGCGCTGCTACAAAGACATGATGAATGAAAGAAGAATGAAGAGAAAGTCATAATCATAATCGTCATATCAGTGAGAAACGTCATCTTAAACAGGCATCGCAAGTTTGCTAACCCACAAAACAGTCGTAAACGTCCAGCAGGTGATCATACAATTCCCAGAAGTCCTTTCCACGCGATCATTGCCCAGCCATGAGGCATGCTATACTCTTGCTCGTCCCGTCTCCCTGTCAATCGCATCAAACAAACACCGATCGGCACACGTATCAAACAACCCCATCCCTCGGCGCGAAAAAAACTTCCAATTTGTTCCCAGCCATCGCAGCCTTTCTCACAGCGGCCATAAGATGCACTCCCATAATCTGCTTTCCATTTCCACACCTCTTCAACATCGCATCGTCAACATTTCTCAAATGCACATCAAACACAGTCCCAATCTGCTGCATCAAAGCCTCTGAATCATTTACATCTTTCAGAAAAACTTTGCGATAATCACGATGGTTACGTGTGACAAGGATGTGATCTTCCTCTTTCTCCTCCGGCTCCGTCGAGTCCTTGGACCAGATCTGAAGATTCGCCAGCATAGACACCACACTCTTAAGAGAGGAGAAGCGGCGGCGTGGTTTTTCTTGGGGAACTTCATGGGCGTGGACTTGCCTAATATGCCTTTGGACATCTTTAGGGTAGGAGAAGCGACTAGCGCAAAGTTCACAGCCGTGTTCCTTCTCGCCGTGGACGTTTTTGTGATGTTTCCGCGCATCGCAGGCTCGATCGAAACGTTTGTCGCAGCCGAGACACGAGCAGGGGTAGCCGCCTTTGACGCTCCGCGCACGTTTGAGGGGTGCTTCGTGGCTGTCTTCGAGGTCTACGGATCGCTTGGAGCCGATGGAGCTTCGGCGGGATGTATGTGGGTAGAGAGTTGATGATAGGTGGCTGGAAATGGGTGGTGACAGTGTTAAGAATGATAGATCTTGTTGCTCGTATACAGATTGAGCATCGTTAGTCAAGACCTGGTGATGCGTGGCGTATGTTGTGCCGGAGTCCAGAGACGGTGTCTTGAGTTGCTCGTGTGCTGCAAACTCTGCCTCAAATGCAGTGAGATGGCCTTCCGGAGGAGTGATGACAAAACTATCACTGAACTCTGTTGGTGAGACTGTCAAGGCCGGGACTGGCGCGGAAAAGGGACTATTCGTGAGACACGCTGGTTGTCGCGTATCTAGAGAAGGTCTGGCAGGCAGCGAAGGCAGAGCGGAGGCGTATTGGCACTGTATAGGTGCCTCGTTCCACGCCGACACTCTATCCTTATTGTACGACGGAGTGTATGGGTGATGCTCGACTTGCAGGCTGTTTGGAGCACTGATGTCGCCTGCTACAGCCTCGCTATCCTCGAGGAGGCTTCCGAGGATTGAAAAATCCGGGTCCGAAATCTGCTGCCACATCTCTAGTTCATCGTCCTGATTATCCATGGTCATCGGTCGGCAACGGCGGCGACGGCGACGGCAAACTGTGTGTTTGTGCAAGACATGCGTCGAGATACCAGCGGAACGTACGTAGCAACAAGAAGGCGCAGCACTGTGAGTGTCCTGGAACTATAAGTAGGAATGGCATCAGGCTGAGGTTGCGGCTGAAGCGAAGGAATAGCTGGCGGCGTACGCAAGCTAATGCAAGCCGACTCCACATCTCACCGGTCGAGCGAGCACGCCCGTTACAAAAGAGAGAGGAGCGCCGCCATGTCAGTGGAGATGATTCTGATGTGTTTTTGCAGGAAGCCAAGAAGAAAACTTTGCAATGTCGTGTGTTTCCTTGCGGGTGAACGGTTTTGAAGTACCTTTATCTTACCATCTTGAATTGAACTGGCGGCCGCACTCGCAAATCTTCCAGGCGAGGCCTCCAGCCATTCTAGGCAGGGCCTCCAGCAATTGCAGCGAACTCATCATGAGAAGCTGCCTCCAGGTTTAGTTGGCGGCGAACCATGTATATAATGTCAATGAAATCGCAAACAAAATCTAGAAAGCCACAAAAGCAACAGTGTCAGCAGTCCACAATACAAACCTTCACCAGGCCAATTGTCAGGTTTGTACTCCATGAAGAGAGCAGTGCCTGGATAGTCGCTCATCATTCGTAGTGTTCAGCGCGGAACCACATCCCAAAGAACCAGGAGAGATTGCAAGCTTTTGAGCGGCAGATCTTACTCTATTTTATATACATACCTTATCGATCCCAGTAAGTAAGTTCAATGTTTCTGTGCTGCGTATCAGTGACTGACATTGGAGTAGCAATGTCGCGGTCTCTGATGCCACAAGCTGTGTGCAAGACTAGGGAAGATGAGCTCGTGAGCTTCACGGGAGCATGGACGGACGATTAGAAATCAAGCCTGCGTCGGAAAGGCGACTCTGTCGGTAGACGATCGCATTGTAGGATAGCTCGGATCTTGGAGCATGTATTGTTGTGTTGTAGTCACCAGAGATACCCATTATTGCATTTGTTTCTCAAAGACGCTTCTGCTCAAATATCCTCATGAGAAGTACATTTGCCATGGAGCCTCGAAGTAAGATCTCGCTCTGAGAAAGGATATCGTAGATATTGGTACGGCCTCTTCACGAATCGATTGGAGCGTTCTTGAGAGCGGAGCTGTAGCTTTCGCTCGTCTGCTCGGTGGAGCCGGAGTCGGAGTGGGAGGAAGTCTCCGCTCAGCCAAAGACCTCTCTTGGTTGCGCGAATTGGATGGCGATGGCGATGCACGGAGAGGCTGTGGTGAGAATGGCATGAAGTTGAGACAAGGGAAAGAGATGCGAGGAACAACCTTGGAACAAGGGAGGGCCAAGGGGAAGCTCCGCCAAGCTAGCGGGAAGCTTCTTTGACGCGTCGCGACAGCTTCTTCAAACTTTCACCAACAACACCTTCTCTGCGAGACCCAAACATCCGGCCAGGATGGACCTCAAGCAGCAGGGAGAGCACGCGCTCGAGCATCATCGACAGTTGGTCCTCACTACAGCGAAGAGAAAGGGTGAAAAAGCTACGAGGAAGAATACGCGAGCAGAATTAGAGAGCTGGTTCGTGCCTGGCCGGGGCAGCCCTAGCCATGGTGAGCAAAGAATCGGGCAGACTGTCGTTGGATATGCGTACCCTCCATCAGTTGTGCCACTGGCTCAATTGGGTACTGTCAACCTGGCTCAGCTCAGGTTGGAAACACATCATCGCGGCAAAGTTCTGATCGTACGCTCCTTCGGCCATGCTTACCGCGTGCAGTCCGTGCAGGCTGCGATAGAGGATGAGACTGGCGCTGTCGACCGACTCATCTTGTATAACTCCGACTCTGATCGCACACCACAGCAGATCATTCCTCGAGGTGGGGTGTTCGCTATCAAAGAGCCATTCTACAAGCTGTCAGGAGACGGCGGTCCATGTGTCCGTGTCGACCACCCTTCGGACCTTGTATCACTGAGCTCTGACTACCCAGATCTCCCTGGCAAGTTCCGCTTGCTCTCGGACTCAAATGAACGCACAGCCACAAGCCTGAAAGTTAGAGGCAATGCGGCGTTCAAGTCAAAGGACTACCTGGCTGCGGCCAAGCTCTACTCTGACGGCATCGTGGCATGCACAGACTTCGAAGCACTAATCAAATGTGATCTTTTCCGCAATCGAGCGATGGCGAACATTCACCTCAAGCACTACGAGTCCGCGGTTGCGGATGCCGAATCGGCGATCATCCCAGAGGAACTTTCGTCCAGCGATGAGTCTGTGAAGAATAACGCAAAAGCACTTTACCGAGCAGGCTCAGCAGCGTATCAGCTTGGTGACTTTACCAAAGCTCGACACAGCTTTGAAGGTGCCAGAAGACTCAAGTCAGACGATGTCGATACCGAGAGGGAATGTCGTCGCTCAATCAGTCGAGTCATTGAGCAGCAATCCGGCAAGTATGATCTTGATGCAATGAGCGATTCCGTTAACACAGGGCATGTCATGCTGGATCACGCCAGCTTTACCTCTCGAGTCGAAGTCCGTGCTACTCTGGACCGTGGGCAGGGCTTGTTTGCAAAGACCGCCATCAAAGCAGGTGATCTTGTACTGGTCGAGAAGGCGTTCTCGGCCGCATTTGCCGCAACTGAGCATGCGTCATTATCCATCGTGCTCAATATGAACACGAATTCAGTTTCGACTGGGTCTCATGCAACGCTCCTTCCTCAGATTGTGCAAGAAACGCTTCGCAACCCGATCCGAGGCAGGCGGCTGCTCGACATCCACGATGGCAGATATTCGCCGAAGAGTGAGTTTCTCGTCGACGGAAACCCTGTTGTTGATGTGTAAGTCGTCCCTGTGACAGCCAGAGCGGTCAAAATGAGGATTATTCGGTGGGATCAGACCATTATTTGGGCCTTCTCGACCTCTCAACGGGCTAGTAAGCCATCCATCGAGAGAGAGTCTCTGACATTGTTTTCACAACTCTGATGCAAGAAAGATCCTTGAACAATCCTCATCTTGACCGCTCTGGTGATAGCTGACATTCGCCAACCCTGGAACATTGCGCTGACCCACGAAAAGCTTTCGAACACAGCAAGCGATTGAGCTGAATGTATTCGGCTGTCCGCCATTGCGTACGACCGATCTTTGGACGACAGCCCAAGAGGAGAAGGACTCCTTGTCGTCAGGTTCCGTTGGTATATGGTACACTGCATCGTTCATCAACCACGCTTGCGACGCAAATGCTAATCGAGCTTTCATCGGGGATATGATGATTATTCACGCTGTTCGCAATATCGCGAAAGGGGAAGAAATATCGATACAATATACCCGCAACAACGGTGATTTCCCACAATTTCGGGATCGGACGCAACGTTCTTGGAAGTTCCAATGTACTTGCAGCGTTTGCACTGCGGAGGCAAAGTCAACGGAGGCGAAGCAGAAGGCCAGAGCAGCATTGGTCCAGGAAGCAGACAGCTTTTTCCGCAGAGAAGCTAAATGGGTACAACATCCCAAAGGCCCGCCTTCTGAGCTCCTTGCAAAGGCCGAGGACATCTATGCCAGACTGGAAGCAAGCTACGAGCCAGCAGCATTCCACAATGTCGCCCGTCTAGGTCTTAATGGCTTGGGCCTATGGATCGCGCGCTCCCATCTTACCCAAAGAAAGTACGGGAAAGCCATCGACAAAGCCATCGCAGCCTTGAGAAACCATGGGTATTTTGTCAAGGCCCAACGAGATGGTGTGACGATCGGACGATCGCATTGCGTAGCGGAACGCGAGGTTCTCGACCTGGCCCTGTATGCATGCAATGCTTATCTCCAACGGAAAGATGTGAAAGCTCTGGCACTACAAAAATTTGCACAGGAGATGTACAAGACTTTGTATGGCTCCATGAGAGATTCTGAGAAGCGTTATCCAGGGTTGAACAGCTTTACCGACATGTGAACGCCTCAAACACGAGGCGCTTCACTTTCCTTTTTCGACCAACGATCAAAGTAATGCTTGGTCAACGCTGCGCCAATCTCTCGGCGTTTTTCCTGTGGAACATGCACGAGAATTGCAATGATTATGGTGCTTGAAGTAACCCTAGGGTGGTACCAGACGCATTGCGGCCTACACTGGGAAGAATGTATATGTTTAACATCGTGTCGTCGCTCGATCATCCTGCTATTATATTGACTGCAAACGAGTATGTCTCAGAAGGAGGTTCTCGGTGTTTCTTCAATTCCATGCGATGCCGAAGCGATGGACGGCATGATTGCGAAACATCAAGGCACGGCTGCAGATCGGCGGGATATGGCAGCAATGGGCAAGCGACAGGTGCTCAGGTGAGAAACATATCACTACAGTAGAAGTAGAGGCACTGTTCCGGCTATCGATGAATGTTCAAAACCAATCTTCACGAAGGAGTCGATCATCATCCACCACGATCATTGCTAACACTATCGACGATTTCTAGGAGAACCTTTCAGCTGGTACCAATGCTGGGATTTGCATCGACGGTAGTCGCAGGCTGGGAGTTCATGGTTGTCTTCCTCATGTATGTTCTGATCGATGGTGGTCCGCCAGCATTGTTTTGGGGCAGTATCATAGCAGCATTTGGCTTCTCCTTCGTATACGCATCCATGGCAGAGATGGCTAGCATGTAAGTTCTACTTCACAAAGATTAGGACAGAGTTGCTCGCTGACGACAAACGCAGGTGTCCAACCGCTGGAGGGCAGTATCATTGGGTTAGATGTCGCAATATGATACTTCTTCTGCTTTACTGGACTTACAACCTACAGGTATCTGAATTTGCTCCGCCAAATTATCAGCGGGCCTTGAGCTACTCCGTTGGTGAGTCTTCTTGGAAAGAACATGCTACTATGACTGACAATCCGCCAGGCTGGCTCAGTGCAATGGGCTGGCAAACATGGCTTGCTGATCTCTGTTTCGTCATTGGGACTGTCATTCAAGGTCTCGTTGCCTTCAACGTGCCAGATTACGAACCGAAATCATGGCATGGCAGCCTACTTTCAATCGCTGCCGTGGCGTTGGTCAGTATCTCTTTCCTCGGAACTCTTTTCTCGTTCTGTTCCGTCGCTATTAATGTGTCCAAGAAGTGCTGACCTCCAAGCTCTCATAGGCGGTAGCCTGCAATACTTTGCTTGCAACGCACATGCCGATTATCAGTAAACTTGCCATGGCGATCCATTTCTTCGGATTCTTCGCCATTATCATACCTCTCTGGACCACATCCCCGCACGGGAATGCTCGAGATGTCTTGCTTGACTTTACAAATCTCAGCGGCTGGCCTACCACCGGACTGGCCTCGATGATTGGGCTTGTGTTTCCTATAACAAACTTACTTGGCTTTGATTGCATCGCTCACATGTGTACGTTGAGACGCTGCTATGGACGGTATTTTGCTGACCGCAGACTCAGCCGAAGAAACGAATGACGCTTCACGCAATCTACCGATAGCAATGATGTTTAGCGTCCCGTTCAACATCGTCCTGAATCTGGTCATGGCTATAACGATCGTCTTCTGTCTCGGCGATATTGAAAGTGTGCTGAATACACACACTGGCCAACCATTTATTCAGATGTTCTACAACTCAACGCAGAGCTATGCTGGGACAAGCGCCATGGTTGCGACTGTGATCACCATGCTCTTCTTATGCTGCGTAAACGAAGTCGCCACGTCCTCTCGTCAGCTTTGGTACATACTACTACCCTTTGAGCATCATGCAGCTGACACATAGCGTCTGTGCAGGTCCTTCTCCCGCGATCGAGGCTTACCAGGATCAACATGGCTTTCTCACGTGTACCCAGGACGACGTATTCCCCTCCGAGCCGTCACGGTCTCCCTGCTAGTAACAACACTTCTATCGCTTATCAATCTCGGATCTTCTGTGGCTTTGAATGCGATCAATTCCCTTGGTACCGTCTCACTCCTCGCTTCCTACATGGCGACAATAGGTTGTCTCGTGTGGCGAAGACTATATGGTGCTCCGCTTCCTTCAAGTCGATGGTCACTCGGAAGGTATGGTCTGGCGATTAATATCGTCGCTTTGCTGTTCCTGCTTCCAGTTATCTTCTTCGTTGTCTGGCCTTTGGAAATGCCGGTTACTGTGGAGAATATGAATTGGAGTCCGGTCATGTTCTTCGGGGTGCTGGCTATTGCGGCGGTGTATTACTTTGTCAAGGCGAGGTTTGAGTACACGGGGCCGGTTGTGCAGGTGAAGCGTGGGGTGCAATGAAGAAGGATAAGATGGACAGGAATGGAGTAGGAGTTGGGGAGGCTTGTGAACTAGGGTTAGGGTTGGGGTAGTGCTTGATTCGAAATACTAGATCGTTGATGCAATAACTACTCTTCCTTGCTCTGTCATTGCAGGTCATACTTCAATAAGCGCTTGTTCTTACACTGGCAGCACTGCTAGTCCATGTTGAAGAACAGACCAAGGGGTTCGTACATCCCACACAGACGCCCTTGCAGAAGCTTATAGCACCTGTCCATTGCGAGTTACGACCACCGTAGATGCTGCTGGAGTTCACCGATGGCTCTCTCAACAATCTCGAGTTCATGTCACGAGTCGCCTGTGAGACATGACTCCACGATTGGGGACATAACAGGGCCAAATTGATCATCAATATCATGCAGCCGAAGAACTTGCAAAGCTCTGTTTTTGGCGTCCACCATACTGCGGTCCAGGCGTGTAGACCCGTTGGAAGCGGCGTAAACGAAGACAGTTCGTGTGACCAGTTGAAAGAGAACCAAACCAAGCTCGATGATGCTGCCGTCTGAATGTTTGAACGAGCTGTGGGATACACCTGGCTTTCGTCCATCTAGCTGACGGCCAAAGCCGAAATCTAAGTAGGGATTTCTAACATCCAGTTCTCCGTGCGTCTCTGGATTCTGTTCGTCTTGACACTCGTAGAATACGTAGCTTTCCAACCTGGTGTTGGATCTAGAGATTCGAACCTCGGCTAGGTTTGAATGCGCGGTGAGTATGTTTTGACACAGCTCGATGATCTCCGTGTTTTTCAGCCGAGAATTAAGTGTCTTCTCTGCGAGAACTTCATGTAGTGTCCTTGTTTTACGCCACGAAGCTCCATGTAAGAACAGATGGACCCTGTCATCCACTGCGTATTTTGGTCGTAGCGATCCCCATTCAAAATAGTCCAAGGCAGGTCCATTTTGGACACGTTCAGGCAGCACATCCAGAAAATCGATAGGCTTCAGGTCAGGGGTACCGAAGGTTGTGGTTTCAGCCTCAAGTTGCACTTCAGCCATCAAGAAATTGCTGGCTTCGAGAGAGTCGTGCATCTGTAGCCAGAAAGCGACACTCCCGCGACGGAGTGGTAGGGCAGTACTGTCATCGAGCAGGTTCCAATTGGCCTCAAGGTCCCCTAGAACGCTGATAGTGAAGGTCACCGGACGCTTCGATCGTCTATTGGCTTCTCGAAGTGTTTGGTGCAGATTTGAATACAATTTCCGAATGGTCTGATTTTCCAGTCTCTGTTCGATCTTAGGCTCTCGCAAAAGCTTCTGCGGTTCTTGGGGAGACCTCAATGTAATGATGTCACGAAGCACAGTGACGGTCCGCTCAATGTTGGCAATGGCCTCTCTCAACTCCTTCAAGTAATGATGTGCCCATTTCATGTGGGCCCAGACTGTAGTTTGCTGTTGGACTCGCTGGGATGCATCGGCATCTGGACTTGAACACGTTTGCCATGCATGGCCGCAAATCGGCTTCAGAAAATCTGGCTTCGGCGTTGCGCGTTGGACTTGGTTCAGTAGCATGTTCAGTGCATCAGCACCTCGCTCGACGATCCGTGGTGGTTTGCGCGGTTGTTGAACTTTGTCCAAGATTGAGCGACAGGTGCCGAATTACTGCTCAAGATTCCGTAACTGCTCGACAATGGTGTCAACCACGACGTCGTCTTCTTGGCTGATGTCCAATGGTTTCTCAAGATCCAGAATATTGTAGTGCATTATGACCCGGAAGCGAATCCATTGTCCTTTCAGATCTCCGTAGCAAAGTAACACGTCTCTTCCAAAGTTTGACATGACCTTACATCCTTCCCAAATCTGGCTTATGGCATCGTACACAGGGGCAATCAACCCCACCACAGCGAGAACAGTCTTGACGACCTCCGCTATTGTGAAGAGTCTTCACCCCAGCTTCTTGTGAGGCTAAGAACTGATATGGAGTTTTCGCTTGATGCTGTTGTCTTGAGCGGCGTTCGCTTTCCGCATGCAAGTGGTCGAACACGCGCGGATATTTGTGAGCCACAGACTAAGGCCTGAACGTGGATGTCGGGCGAACTTTAGGCAGCGGCGTGCCGCGTTACACAAGTTGAGGCGGAAGCGCCGAGTTCATATATAAAATTATTAGGTTCTAAAGATGGAACCACTTAAATTAGTGTGGAGCTAGAGCATTTGTTCCATATTCACTTACATAGACTTAGGTAGACGCTGTACACGGAGCCTCAAAGATCATTCACAGTGTGTGCTGCTCTATCTCGCAGCGTGTGTAGGCGAACCTGCTGATATTAATACAGCACAGTCTTGCGACGAGGTGCAAGTCGAGGGGTCTGGACTCGTGTGATAATCTGCACAAAGTGCATGTGGCTGAATCCAGCCGTCTCACCTTCTCACCTTGATATCAGCCAGTGGCTCCCTGTATCGCGCCGAACCTGTTCCCAACTTACGATTTACCTGATCAATCAAATACCACTGAATATCTTCCAGCCGACTTCCAGGACCATGCGGTGCTCATCCATGTACAACGTTGCCGAGCTCGAAGACGAACTGTGGCGGTATGCCAAACAGTTCGGAGACCTGCTCGATAGTTGCATGGAAGTATTGTTTGACCTATCAATAGCTCATCACGACTGGACGCATTGCAATGCTATTCGACGATGCCATAACCGTTTGCGACTCTGGAGTTCTGGGACTTACCGACAATTGTTGTGCAGTAACGATTTCTGCAGTCGTAGCGTGGGTGCGCAAGCACTTTTGAGCTCGCTAGCGTTGTCTATCATTGAAATAACAATCGTCACACGTAAGTCCTGGCTGAGCTGCTTTTCGGAAAGTTGAGCGCCTGACATCTACCCAGAAGCGATCGTGGGCGGGCATACAGACTCATGCATATCATGTATGAAGAGCGCAGATTTGCGATCAAAGCTCGTGGACCACGGCCCAAGAGAGGTGATGGCCAACAGATCTCAAATCGACTGGGACCGTAATTATGCGTACACGCCCACCGAAGATGAGAATATCGATTTCCTGGCACAGCTTATCGATCAGCTATACATTCTATTGCCATCCATGCGTGACCTGCGCAAGATGGCACTTCTCGAAGATGAACGGCTATCTGGTGGTCCACGACTCACTGCTGAGGTTGCGGATCAGGTGATGGCAGATGCTGTCGAGGAGCACGATGTATCGCCTAGTAAGACTGTGCCTGGCATGGCCTACACAGTTATAAGCGACGCTGTCAGCTCAATTCTTGGGTATGCGGCTTGCGCGTGGAAGGTGCCTGGGTATTGGGCAGAAGAGACTCACATCGTCGAAGTCTTGGAACCGACATCTGAGTTCAAGAAGTCGTGTCAGGTGAGCTCTGATGCCGAAGAGATCCGCATCTCAATGCTGGCTATGGCATACAGTAACCACAAGTCAACTAAGCCGAAAGTTTCCTGGTACCTTCGTTGCGAAGACCAGCAGCGCCGCAAGCTGTGTTCCGTAGCGACGAGAAAGTTGAAGAGAGTTGCAGCTTTGCCTCCAAGCGAACGCCAGGCAAAAGTCGAACGAAGTCGTTGCGAATTGGATCACAACAAGAGGACCAGGCTTCCATCACCAAGAGCGGAAGAGATGCTAGGTGCTGGTGCTGCATGTCTTATCGTGACTCGCATGCTACTCTCGCGAAAAAAATTGGTCTTCTCCATATGATCGGGGAGCTCATGGACAAGGATTGGTCCTTAATACTCCAGTTTGACATCCAGCTGATTGAGGCAAGGCTGCGCTCGCGAGATCCGTGGAGCGGAAAGGGGATTGGAAATCCTTGGGGCCACATGTCTTGCTGCTCTTCTGATGTGATGCACATGACACCGGTGTCCGTTGGGTACGTCAATCATGCCATGAGAGGCCTGTGAGAGCAGTGCCACTGCCACACGATGATGAAAGAGAGAGAAGAATGATAGAGACTTCGGGAGAAGTGGAGGACGCTAGCCGCTATGTCTTGCGGGGGAAGGCGGAATCTTATTTGGCAGGTGAAAGTGTCTCTGAATCAATCGTTCAATCAATAGATCAATCAAAGCTCCGGTCAATATTAGAGCCACCCAACCACCTCGCCGTCTGTTCCCGTGATCCGCACTCGGACCCTGCATATTGCCTATCTTATCGCACACCTCGGCCTTGACCCGTGAAACCAACGCGGGGTGAGTGCCTGCCTGCTCGCGACAGCTTCGAGCAACCACCTGCCTTGTTCCTTTGTTGCTCTTGATCTTACCACCAACGTCGGGTCATCAAGCAAGACTTTCAGCAGATCGCATATCACTGCTTATCATTCGCATTGCAACGATACCACTGTATTGTTTGCCCTTGTCTCGTGCAACACCACCGGCAGATGACCGCCCAGGACCGCGTTCACGCTCGTCACAGCTGCGGACCAGCTTGACGTGGTGGAGCTTCTTCAGCCGTGGTCACCCCATCGCCCCATCACCCACTCATGGTCACCATGTTGACTGCACACCTCCAAAACGGCCTTCTCCCGGCGGGACATCACTCATTGTCCTCGACCGTCGCCATGCGGAGATCAACCTGTCTCACCAGCTCCAGCACCGTTAGCTGCTCTCAAGCTCGCAGTCATTGGGGCTGGAGACGACCCGGCGACTATTCATCACACATCGATCCAATGTTCTATCGCTTTAACCGCTTCCGATCGCTCAAGACCAAAGCCAAGCAAATCGACAAGATGCGGCGCCGAAGTCGTTGGGACTGGGACGTAGCCCAACGCCCATTCTTCAATGCGAGGCACGTCCGCTGTGCAAGTCACTTTGGTGGTCCCAAGTTCCATCCACGCAAGCCTGATAACAAAAAGAGCAATCACCAAGAGTTTGGTGCAGAAAACGGATTCGAGCTTACTGAAGGCGAGAAGAAGTGGAAAGACGATATGGAGCGTATGCGGAAACGCGTTGAACAAGACCCATATGAGGCTGTCTTCGGAAAGCGTTTTCCACAATTTTGGAGTCCGCTGCTGAATCCACTTGCTCGTTGGACCAGCGAAGAGCTAGGCCTCAAGACTGACTCCTTCGTAGGCACTAAGTCAACTTCCACAGGATCTAAGAAGATACCGGAGCCTGCCAAATCGGACCTGCCAAACAGGAAGGACCGTGATATGGATACTGACACACCCAACGGCCAATTGACCAACTACTCGTACTCTGCTTCTACGGCTTGGGACTCCAGAACTAACAAGACCCGTGGACAGGAATGGGACTCGATATCTGGAGTGACCAAGAGCTTCGAGTACGATCCGATCACCAACAGAATGGTTCAAACTGAGACTACACCATCGGCAAGCTCGACTCAGGCGGACAAGTCTGTTTTGAAGTCATCTGTTGAGAAGCGAGCTTCCGCTGCCCCGAAAGAGCTACGCAAGCCAATTGACGTACCAACAGCGAATGTGGATCATGCCGACAAGACTTCCGTGTACTTTCCATCCTTACTCAATACATCAGTGACTGCAAGCCCAGCAAAGACTTCAGCAATCACCAAGGCTCCTCCTGAGAGTGATCTCGATCTCCTTACAGCGGAAGATATTCGTGCGTCCATGAGAGGTCGTCAAGAGCGAGCTCACTACAGCACGAAATCAAGCACATCCAGACCTGCAACTCTGAAACCCGCTTTACAGCGTATGCAGACGAAGGAATCCCCGGAACCCATTGAACCAGATGATTCCGCCGCGCACGAATCCACGGGTGACAGCATCTATTCTGGCAATATTCCACGAGATTGGGACAAGCAGGCCGACTTGCTTCAAGCCAACCGCATTCTGCGGACCCGTAGCGCTGTAAAGGATGAACATGTGTCCCCTACTCCGTATGACAACGACCGAACTCTCAAGCAAAGCGATTTCAAGCCTCCCACTGTATACATGAATGACAGCAATACGGAGAAGACCGACAATGCACTACCAGAAGAACCTCCCAGGGTTCCCACTGATAACGATCCCACATACAAGCCAGAAGGTTTCAAACCACCAACGGTCTTCATGCACGGGCGGAAGGTCGAGGAGGGTGGCCGGACGATTGATGAGCACGAGAGAACACCGGCTGACAACGACCGAAACCTGGATCGATACGCTCTCTTCAAGCCACCCACAGTCTTCATGAACGGACGCAAGGTGGAAGAGAATGGTCGCGTTGTTCCGAACGAACCTTCCAGGGTGCCCGCCGACAACGATCCTACATACAGGCCGGAAGGATTCAAGTCGCCCACGGTATACATGCACGGCCGCAAGGTGGAGGAGAACGGTGTGAAGCTTCGAGACCAGGCCGAAAGCAAGGGAAACCTGCTCAAGCCTGTGTACGACCCCACTGCCGATAAGGAGAGCAGATATCAACGAAAGGTCGCTGAGCTGAAGAGAGAGCTCAACCTGTCATATGAGCAGAGTACCATCAACTCCGAGATGCATGTGGAGCGCATCCGGGAACTTGAGCGTGCGTTGCAAAAGGCTCGCGATAAGAACGCATTCGAGACAAAAGGACCGGAGCACATTCAAGCGGAGGGCGATTTTGATATCGCCAATGTGACCAAGTATGCTAAGGACAGCTCGAAGTGGTACAAGCGACCGTCTTATCACCCTGCTGCGGAGACAAATGCCAGCCAGGACAAGGTGAAGCCAGATGCCTTCCCGAGAGAGCGAGACCCCGTTATGTACGATGCACTTGCCAAGACCGAAAGAGAGCATGGCATCACTTACCATGGAGCCTCTAAGAAGGATACCCTGGACCTGCTGAAAGAGATGGCAGAGAAGGATCGCCAGATCAGTGAGTCTCGTGCAGGCAGGAATCCATGCCCAGATCCGCTTTCTGCCCAAGTCGACAAGGAAATGGCCGAGAAGCACAAATACCGACCGGAGGACACCAAGAGTTTGCTCGCAGAATATGCTGAAAAAGACCGTCAAGTTCGCGAGGTCTGCGCGGGCAGGAATCCATTCCCGGATCCACTTTCGAGCAAAGTCGACAAGGAAATGGCGGAGAAGTACAAATTCAAGCCAGAAGATACTGCCAAGTTGCTGGAGGCCGATGCTCAGCGTGAGAGAGAGTGGGCGATGTACGTCGCGAAGAAGAATGCGGGTGCAGCTGAGACTGGAGCCGGGACCAAGAAGACCGAGACCAAGGAAGCAGTCAGCTCGAGCATTCAATGGGCAGAGCCACCAGTGTACAAGGTCCTCGCCTACGATTCTGGCAACGACATGTTCTCCACTGCGACCACCTCATCCAATTTCACCTCGCAAGAATCACCCATCTCGATCCAAGACGCGCTGTCGCAGCTGTACCAACCAGCTAGATTCGTTCCCCACTTTGCTGAGTTGCAGAAGGAAGGATATCAAGTCATCTACGGTACCAAGGATCTGCTACTTTTCAAGAAGCGCCAGGAAGTCAAGCCGTCTCTAGTAGACCATGGTCTGCTGAAGCCTTTCGATACCCAAGCCGAACCCATCACTTCTTTGGTTGAGCCCATTTCGTCGAAGGTCAATCCTATCGATGGGACGGCCGCGAGTGCAACGAAGGATTCTGGAAAGCCCAGTTACGTCTCACCAGGTTCTCCAAGCTATATCTCTCCCGGCTGTCCGGACCATAAGACAGAGAGAAAGCAAAACCCGCGGGTGTATCGCGAAGAGCGAGTCTTTTCTGGTCGTAAGAAGGGTGGACGGCATCGTTCCGAGCTTACAGCCGAGGAAATCGAACTTCTGCGTAAGCTGAAGGGTAATGGCAGCGGATGGGCCAGCAGACTTCGCTGGGCGTTGGGAGTGGGTGTTGGTGCGAGTGCTGTGGCGTATGGTGTCGGAGTTGCTGTCGAGAAGAAAGAACAACGCGATCGTGAGCGCTGGGAGGATGTCCTTGAGGGCAGGTACGGGCGGAGGAGTTCTTCTTCGAAGTAGGAATACCCTGAAGTCATTGAACGGATGAATGAGGGAAGGATTGACGAGGAAAGGATCGATGATGCAGTGCTTGGGTTTGAGCGTTATGAGGTGCTTTTGGTGGAGTCTTTGGGGCGAGTGCTTTGGTTTGCATCTGGCGCGGCGCTGTGGAGTGGTGTTTTATGGGGAGTACTGCTGTTCTTGTGGGGATGAGATTGAGGATGAGATATGAGGGATGGAATTATGGATGTCATTAGCTTTTCCTGCTTTCGTTGAGTGTGGCATTGAGGTTGATGGACTCTACTCTGTTGAGCTGGACGCTTGCGATATCGGTCGCTTGCGTTCATGGCGGTTTCGTAGCTATGTGATATGAGGCATTCCACTTTGCATTTTAGTTCTTCTTCTTTGTGGGTGAAGGTTTGCTGCTGATTTTTGAGACGAGGCGGGAGTACATGTCTACGCCCATGAAGACCGCTAGAGAGGGGATGTTAGATGGGTGGAGTGTTACGGGGATTTTCGGAAGAGGACGTACAGAGCGCGAGGTAAGGTCCGTAGAGTTGTCCCAAACTGACTTTATCAGCTGTGCTGAAGTCTGACCAGGAGAGATAATCTGCTATGCAGGTTGCTGTTGTGATTGCTGTTTGGACGGCGTAGATTAGGAGGTGGATTGGGATTTTGGGGTCGTCTGTTCATACACATTTCAATCCGAGTTAGTTGAAGGACACTTCTCAAGTCGTATGGGGGTGGAGGTTTACTGTATACCTCGAAGTAAAGCTCCCACGGCCCAGATTGATAATGGTACGTGATAGAGTAGTTCCATGTACATGTATAGATTGAACCAGGCTGGGGGGGAGACGAAGAATTGGTCGCGGTAGGTTTGGATGTACCAGGTTCGGAGGGTGGTTGTGAAGGTTGGTTTTAGGGAGGGGGGGTAGAGGGGTGTGAGGTCTACGCCTGGAGGGGTGTTAGATGATGGGTTTGGGGATGGGGAGGGAGGGGGAGCGTTACAGAACATTATTGGGATGTGGGTGAGGAAGAAGAGGAGGTAGAGGAGGTCGCTTTTGCGGGTTAGGATGGACATTTTTATTTCTGGCGATTTTGATGTTGGGAATGGTTTGGGAAGGAGAGGTGAGGTTGGAGGTATTGGGAGATAAGTCTTATATAGGGTTGGGGATCGACGAGGTTGGTGGTCTTGGCGTTCGTTGCATGGTTTGATGCCGTGTGTTGTACTTTTTGACTCTGTCGAGTGCGAGATGAAAGAAGAGTTGGAGAGTCGCTATCGCTAATTACAGTATTGTACAAGTCATATCGTACAGTGTGCAGCCAGATCTCTTTCATAGTACTTCAGCTGCGGCTTCTGGCGAAATTCCTTGAGGACCATAGTCCTCATATCGCAAGCTCTCGTCCCATAAAGCCATGCCAGCGGCACTGTCTAAGCACAATTCAAGAAGAATTTGTCCACGCCACTATGGCCACGATAGCGTCATCTTGGTCTCATTGACCTTCCTGAGCGGATGTGTAGATCGAGAGCTCCATGTCCTCCACGAGGAAGCTCATTGTCCCAGAACCTGCTTGACAATCCTCGCAACCTCTGCGCGATCCACTGGTTTCCCTTCCAAACTCCCACCAGGACCAATGACTTTCTTCAAAACCTGCCCCATATTAGTCCCACTCCCACCCTGAACACCATCCACAACAGCAATAACAGCCTCCCGAATCTCAGTCTCCGACAGCGTCTCCACACTCCCAGCATACTCCTCCATGACAGCCGCCTGCTGCTGCTCCTTCTCCACCAAATCCTCTCGGCCCGCTGCTTTGGCTTCATCTCCAGCATTCTTCGCAGCTGCTGCGCGTTTCCGCAGTATTGACAGCAGTTGCAGATCGGATTTGATTGGGTTTTGTGTTTTGGCTGAATTTGCTACTTCGGCTAGGAGAGTTCGGAGTACGTTTAGTCGGTTGGTGTCTTTTGCTTTCATGGCGGTTTTGAGATCTCCCTTGAGCTTGAGGAGGAGAGGCGGTGCGGGAGGAACGGGTGGGACTGGTGTGGCGTAGGTGCGGCATTGTGGACAGATATAGCTTGTCCGTAATACCATGCGAGTTCGTCCAAGAGAACGTGTGAGGTTGAGAGACATGTTGTTGTATGTGGTTTACAAAAAGGAAGCTCGATGGTTGTTTCATCGCAACCCAAGATCGATACTGTTAAGGTAGCTTCTGACATATGGCCGGCCGTACAAAGTCAAGAACGCGTTCCGCGATTAAACTTTGGTGTTTCCATTCGAACAACATCTTCCAGCCCCAAGTGAATGATCTCTTTCCCACCTGGACGATTTACGATCGGCTGAAGCAGGGAGAAATTGGTTCTCCTTTTGGGTGAGGAGACGGACGTCTGAGTTTTCCCTCAATCTCGATACAAACAACCACCCGACACGGCAGAATACAGCTTCAGCTTCAGCTTCAGTTCAGCTTCACCACCGATGCGCTGCCGGACCAGCACAACCAACCTCGTCCACTTCCACCCCCTCCCCCTCTGGCCGCACCCACGATAAGCTGAAGATGGCGACCGCCGGCCCCGCGACACCGCAGCGCCCGCTGCCTGGCGCCTTTATGAACACACCTGCACCTCCGCAGGGCTCAACCATCTTTTACAACAATGCCGCGACTTTGCGCCAGAATCAACAGCAGCCGCCAGCAGAGGCAGCAGGCAGCGCAGTCGCCACACAGACAACAGCGCCGGTCGAACGTGCAGCGCGCACCATCAACGAGACGCTGGCAGGGGAAGAGCGCTTTCCAGAGCTGGAGTCGTATGTGACCCAGGGAACAAGCGGCGAATATGAGCTGCCCACGAGCCCGGCATGGCTCCCATTTCAGAGGCTAAAGAGTCACGAACTTCCGCCTAGACTGCTGGAGCAAGTGGGATTGGCGGGGATGGGAATGACGATTGGTATCTTCCCACTGCTGGGACACGGCTGGGTCGCGCTGGACAACTGCCTCTACCTTTGGGATTACTCCCTGCCAAACCCGGAGATTATCGGCTTCGAGGACTGTGCGCAGCCCATTACCGCTGTGAAGCTGGTGACACCCAAACCTGGAGTCTTTGTCGCAGACATCAAGCACATGATTGTCATCTGCACCGCAGATACTATGCTGCTGCTGGGTGTTGCAACTGCAACGACATCGACAGGCGCGCAGACTGTCGCGCTGTACGACACGAAGATGTCAATACCCATTAGAGGACTGGCTGTCAACCTTGTAGAGTTCTCACGCAAGACTGGACGAATCTTCTTCTCCGGAACTACCACAGACGACATTTACGAGTTTCACTACCAACAAGACGAGGGCTGGTTCAGAGGCAAATGCAGTCGGATATGCCATACCAAATCATCGACCAACTTTGTATCAGACAACATCGTTGCTGTGGGCTACTTCTTCGGATCAAAGGAACCAGCCAAGACTATGAAACAGATTGTTATTGACGACTCCCGGAACCTGATGTATACGCTGAGTACTGCGAGTGAAGTCAAAGTCTGGTTGATTAAGGATCGCCTGGACTCCGGCCTCATGCGACCTCTACCATCTCTTCTTCAAAACACTGGACACTTCAACAGCCGCACGGAATTGCTTCAAGGGAGAGATGTCGCGCTTGCATCCATCAGTGCAATCCCGGCTACTGAATCGCGAAAAGTCAGCATAATGGCCACCACAAACACAGGTTGCAGGCTTTATCTGTCCGTTACTCGCGGATATGGCTACCAAGCAGATGCGCAGAACCCACCGTCGAGCATGCAGATTCTTCACATTCGATTCCCACCAACAGATCCCAGCGCACCGCGAGCACCTGCACAACGTAACCAGACTGCAGTCGGCGCATACAACCCCACCGGCCAAGGAGACAGCAGCTCCAGATATCTCACCCCAACGACAGATGCTACCCGCTTTCCACCTGGATACTGGATGGCTGCCGGTCCAAATCCTGATGGCACAACCAGTCCTAAGCTGTTCTGCGCAGCACCCGACTCAGCACGCCT
The DNA here is from genome assembly GCA_002116395.1 of Ramularia endophylla. NCBI lineage: Eukaryota > Fungi > Ascomycota > Dothideomycetes > Mycosphaerellales > Mycosphaerellaceae > Ramularia > Ramularia endophylla. The sequence continues at coordinate 33,184 of KZ109402.1, read as the reverse complement.
GAAGAACCCTCAAGACACCGCCCAGTTGAAGGATCGTTTTGCAGAGTATGGCCAGTGGATCGATCTACCGAATGGGTTCCAACAGATCATGACAATGAATGATGATTTTGCTGCTACTGGTGAGCCTACTGGATTCGGCAATGAGTTGGCTGTGCAGTTTGATAAGCCATCGTCCGAGTTTGCTATTGTCACATCCTCGGGGATTCAGACCATCCGCCGGAGAAGGCTTGTCGACATCTTCGCTTCCATCATGAAGTATGGATCTTCGGATGAAGAAGGCATTGAGGGTGACATCAAGCGTTTTGTTCGAACATATGGTCGAGGCGAGACTGCTGCGACTGCACTTGCAGTAGCATGCGGACAGGGTGTTGATGTTGCTGATAGCCGTGTCGCCAACGTCACGGATCCTGAAGTCATTGAAAAGGCACGCAAAGCTTTCATTGAACACGGCGGCAAGGCAGACTACAATGCGAATGCAGTCGTTGATCAAACGGCCGCACCAATCGACAGCGTGCGACCCAGTCCACGACATGAAGGCATGGCTCTGTACATCTCCCGCATCGTTCGCTCCATCTGGAAGGCAACCATCATCAGGGAGAACGTCATATCTGGCTTCGGTGCCAGGATGGAGCCCACCATCAAGCTGGAAAAGCTGCGATCCATTCAACTAAACCTCAACTCCCTAAAGGACTTCCTGGATCGAAACCGCAGCTTTATTGAAGGACTAGCAGGCCCGGAGGCTCTCAGCAGAGTGAGCTCGCGGCAAGAAGAGATTGCACTACAGGGTGAGCATCGTGCAATGAACAGCCTGCTGTTGCTCATCAACAGCATTAGCGAGGGCATCAGTTTTGTGCTTGTTCTCTTCGACGAGCGTATCGAGGAGATTCTGTCACTACTTAATGAGGACAGCAGAAAAAAGGCAAAGGAGCTCACGTTTGAGGGACTTTTCGTCTCGCCCACCGGTCGCGACCTCGCCAAGGAGCTTGTGAAGGCCATTGTTAACCGCAACATTGCCAACGGCAGCAACGTCGATACTGTCGCCGAAGCGCTCCGGCGGAGATGTGGAAGCTTCTGCAGTGCGGATGATGTGGTGATCTTCAAAGCTCAAGAGCAAGTCAAGCGAGCTTCAGAAGCGAGTTCGACCGAAACTGGTCGTGCGCTGTTGAATGAGAGTCACAGGCTGTTTGCAAAGGTCGCCAGCAGTCTAAGTTATGAACACCTCAAGTGGGCAACCGAGCGCTACGTCGAGATGGAGTTCTTCGCAGGTGCTATTGCCTTGTGTTTGACTGTCGCCACCGAGAAGGATAAATCTAAGCGAGCTCTCGCGTGGTTGAGGGACGATAGGCCAGAACCAGACCCAAGAACGCAAGCTTTCGAGCTTCGTAATGAGTGCTACCAACTCATTTTCGCGACGATCGAAGCGCTCGATCGTACTACAGCAGATAGTCCCGAGCTTGTGGATGGCAGGTTCACACTCGCGGTGAAGAGACGCAGCGAGGCATACACTCTTGTCGACGGCTCTGATGACCTCGTCTTCCTCACGTGTCTCTACGACTGGTACGTCACTAAATTGCATCAACCGGACCGACTTCTCGACATTGAGAACCCATACGTTGTGGAGTATCTCCGCAAGCGCAGCCAAGAGAGTCGCGGCCATGCCGACCTTCTCTGGCGCTACTTTGCACACTACAACGACTACCTCCAATCAGCTTCCGTCCAGCTCGATATCGCAAAGTCACATTTCGACATCAGCTTGGAGGAACGCATCGGCTATCTCTCGCGTGCTCGCACCAACGCCAGCACCCGCCAAACAGCCATCACGGACTCCCGACAAACCAAGCAAAGACTCCTCCGCGAAGTCTCCGACCTCCTCGAAATCGCAAGCGTCCAAGACGAAGTCCTCAGCCGTGTCCGCAGCGACCCACGCTACAACGACGACGAAGCCCGCCTCGTGGGAATCCAAGAACTCAACAGCCAGATCCTGCCCGTCGAAACTCTCTTCAACAGATTCACCGACCCAGGCAGCTACCACGATCTCTGCATCCTCCTCTACCAAGTCGCAGACCACCGCAACCCAGCCGATATCCTAGCCTCTTGGCAACAACTCATTACCCAAACCAACAATGAATCTCCAGCGCTTTTCGGAACTCAGCGAGCGCCTTGGGAAGCTGTAGGCGCCAAAGTCCGCGAGTTGGGTAGAAGATTACATACCGCGCCTTCGACTTTCCCGATCCAATCTCTGCTTCCTATGCTTGAACGCTATGCTGCTGAAACCCCTGCCGCGAGTAATATTCCGCAAACTTGGGCTGTGGATATATTTCTTGATCTTGAAATTCCGCATGAGACACTTTTGCCTGCTCTTGAGCAGGTGTTTTATGGGAATGAACATCCCTTTACGGGGAATCGGAGGAGACATATCGCTGCGAAAATTGTTTATCTTTTGGGCAGTTGGGAGGGGGTTAGTGAGAGGAGTGGGGAGAGGTGTTTGTTTGGGAGTGAGGAGAATTTGGGCATGGTTGTGGATGTTTTGGGGCAGTTGATGAGGGCGGGGATTTTGGAGCAGGGGTGGTTGAGGAGGGCGGAGGAGTTGGCGGGGAGGATTGAGAGGGGGACGAGGTAGTGGGGAGACTGTGATGGTGTGAAGTTGACGGATGAGCTTGGACAAAAGACAGATACTTAGCGATGGCGTTGCATTGAGCTTGCTCTCTCTTCTTGGTTGGGAGAGGGGAGTTGTAGGCAGTACCTACTATAAGGATCGTGAAATGTGTAATATTCGTGATGAATTATTGTTCCTCTTGTTGATTTGCATGTGAGGCTCTCTAATAACCGTACGGCGAGGCAAATGCTTCATTGCACACCAAGGACGTCAAATCAACGACCAAATATTGATTAAAATTGAAAGCACTCAGCTTGGCGCGAGTGGCAACTTCTTCTTCTTCTTCTCCTTCCTCGTTCTCACGCCATTTCACTTCCAGCATCCCAAAGACAACTTCATGATTGTGACGTTTTCATTACCCCAGGCGACTCTGATATTCGATCACACTAGGTACTTTTTCTCATGAAGATAAACAAGACGCTGAGTATGCGGAAGCAAGAGATTGCCACTTGTTCTACCGATCGCGAATTCCACGGGACCATGTCGCCTCTGATATTTTACCCGACCATCTGAGGATGACAGGACTGATTTGTCCAAGAGGCAAAAGCCCACAGGCCAGCAAGAATGCCGCGTGGCAAAGGATCACTCACGCCCGACGATGCCGCACGAGATCTTCTGCTATGGAAAGTTGAGACCCAGCATGCGGTCTCCACTCCATTGGTTCAAGAGAATGCACGAAGAGCTGTCTACTTTTCCAGTCTGGCCTCCTTGGGAAGACTTTTCTCGCCTCCCACCTCTGACTGATTCTCCGTGGTCTCGGATCCTGCATCTCTCTGCTCGGCTGGCGCGTTGTGATTTCCAGAGGTTGACTGAAGTTCATGAAAGAATGACTTCAGCCTCCCAAGTGATGGCCTTCTTCCTCTTGTTGGAGACGAAGGCTGTCCTTGCGGCGAAGGGTATCCCATCGGCAGCGGCGTCAATGAGACCTCAGAGCTCTGAAGTGGAGACACCGCTGGTGAAGGTCGTCCAACCAAAGTCTCCGCGCCATCCAATTCCACAGGAGGCGAATGGTCGCTATCCTTCAAGGCTAGACTTTGTTTACTAGCTGCAAGGATATCTCCCTCATCTGCACACAGCTCGTGGCGGTGAGGGTTGCTGACAGATCTAGCCGTTGCGGTGGCGTCTAGTTCAGGCTTGATATCATCCGTCTTGTAAAGGTCGCCTTCCAGCGGCTTGAGCCACCCACGAAGGTCGTCGCTTTTATCATTGACAGTCGTTCCTCCCAGACTTGGGAGTCTGACTGTGCCCCATCTACGCTGTTTTGCCCTCCTCCTGCGATGCCACAGCCATGCCAATCGTCCGACGATGATGGCGACAGCAGCGATAGCTCCGACACAGATCCCCGCGATGGCAGCTTTACTGAGACGCGACTTGCTTCTGTGGTGGTAGACCACAATGTCTCTTTCATTGTTACCAGGAGGAAAGCTTGCCTGGGCGACAGTGAACTCCGAACGCTCGTAGTTAACCGCGAGGTATCTATATCGCATGTCAGCATCACCTTACATCCGCTGCCGTCTCTTACTTACGCTTCTTGCAGGAATGTCCTCCCAAGGAAGTACTGCGCCTCACTCTCCGCACGCTTGAGCGGAAAGTATCCTCCTGAATCTGCTGTCAGATCGAAAGCCAGATATGGAAGCACAATATTCATTGTCTTTGCGTTTGCCTCGTTGCTTCCAGCCAAGCTGAAGGTGATGTTCGGATTCCTCGCTTTGAGCGTCTCGTGCTGCGTGTTGTTAACGGAATACATTTCTGCTGTACTATTCCACAAAAGTCCGAATGCTGATTCGAATGTACTGCAGGCTGCCATGGGAAGCCATATCTCCGGGACCATACTATCAATCGCTGCAGAGATAGGCAGTCCACCGACACTTGCCGGACCTGATACCGTGTCGAGTGTGATTCCGGTTATGGAAACCAACAGATCTTGAGTCGATTCGAAAGGAACGACCAACCCATGGTCTAGGTCTCCACGCTTCTTGTCCCAACCGCCAAAGGTCAAACTCCCGTACTGCTTTCCTTCCGGCGGCTGATATGGAGCTCCCGCGGTGTATGCCCAGTACTCAGTCTTGACCTCGCCATTGGCTTTCAGAGTTCCGAGGATACTCTGGTGCTGGTCGCTTGCGTTTACAATTGTCGAGTTCCGTCCCTGCAGTCCGATGAGTCCCAGGAATGGGAACTTGGTGGCGTACGCAGCGACCACTTGAGACTCTAGAGGCGGTATGACATCTCCCTCTCCACCAAGAGCGACTGTGTCGGTGCCTACTAAGGCGCTTCCAGTATAGTTCAAGCCTTCCTCTGCATTGAAGTTGAGACTGAAAAACGGTTCGTCTGGAGGTACACTGAGGTCCTCGAATGTCGTTGAAGAGTTGTATTCGAAAAGCCCACCACGCCTCTCAGGACAGTCTGCAACGCTTTTGTTGTTGCAACCAAGAGGATGGACTACCCATACCTCGGATCCTGAAGTTGCTGGAAGCACCCGCACGAGTTGCGGAGGGCTGCCAATCCGTAGATCGAAAGTTGACCATGGACCATCATTTCCCTCCCATTGATAGCTCGGGTTGATTGAAAGAGCCATCTGGGCCAAGTTGCTTGCGCTGCACGGAATTATGGGTTGGACGAGGACCTGGTCAACGTACTCGTCAAAGTTCTCTGGAGTTTGGGTGCAGTGTTTCAGTGCAATGCTGCGTCGGAGATCGAACGAGACGCGCAGGTGATCTTGTTTGTTCTGTCAGTGTGCAGCACAGGATTCGAAAGACCGGAACCGACTGTCTTCATAGAGATGGGAGTATAACGCTGACTGGTCAGCACTGGAACCTCACCGCCACCCATGATATTCCCAGCTCTTGCCTGGGAATGACCAAGCGAGTGTGCAGTACCATAATTCTCATGCACATATACTTGAGCTGGAGTATGGCTAGCTCGGCGACTCTTTCCCCCTTCGTACCTGCTCTTTTGACATCGCCCTCCAACTGCCGATTGCAGCTATTCCTCTTGTTTCAAGGCATTCTGCTGTACGACAGCAACTGCTTCGATCGTCTTCGAGTCACCGATACATGTCACGAGGAACGTGTATGGGATTGCAATAGAGCAGCACTTACACACTACGCCATCCAGCATATAACCGTCGGTAAGGAGACGGTTCCTACAAACATATCGCATGCTGCGATACTTTGGAACTAACCATGGACACAGACCAGTGATTGTGGCTCGAAGCCGCGCGAAGCCCGTTTCACAAATATTAGCTGCTGCAGATCGTGCAGCCACCGGGCTTGATATAAGCTGACGCTGCAGGACTACACCCGAAGATGATGCCTTGCCATCTGCAAATATGATCTTTGCGTCATGAATTCAACGCTGCAGCAACGAGAAGGTATCACTACCTGCGAGCCGCAAATCGCGAATCCACGGTTTTCAAAAGAGCATGGGTACTCGGCTTCCGAATCACATGCATCGTCGCACGAGAGATGCCCAGCTAAGGATTTGCCACGGTTTTCAACAACTTGCCACACAGTCCCTTTGATCTGGCTCGTCACTACCATACCTCTAATGCACGACGGTGGTTGACAGCCAATTCGAGGCTTACGCGGCTGGAATACCAAGCTGCCTTTCGAGCTGCCGTTCATATGCTTTCATTCTCGCGAAGAGGGTAAGCGCTAGGAGCGGCATCCTGCTTTCTTTGGCGTCAATGCTTCAATCGTCTGGCCATTGAAGATTGTTGCTTCTTCTAACCGTTAAAGCATCATACCACTATCCCAGAATCTCACGTCACGAAACATCTTCATTCAGCAAGAGATATGAGGATGCTTTCGTGTCTTCCTCTTATAGTGGCTGTTGCGTATGCACTAGAAGGGAGAGAGATCGTGAACGAGGAAAATCCTAGAGATATCAGGCCGCCATTCCCCTTCCCTCCAGAATCAGACTGCGGAAATGAAACAAGGACGGCCGGTATGGCTAGACCACATGGAGGCCGATCGTTCACTCCAATCGCTCCATCGATCACCACGAGCAGTTCATCCAGCCTGATTGTTCAACCAACTTTACCTCCAGTCACAATCACCCGGACTGGAGCTGTCTCTATATCAACGGTGTTTGTGACTTCTATCGTCACCTGGATCGAAGTCATCACGCGAACTCCACCCGCATCCACCTACGCACCGATAACCATTACGGTCGAGCGTAGTGTGCCATTTCCTTCTGCAACAATATGTCCAAAACCGACCACAAGCAAATCACCTACGTTGGTCTGTCGCTCCTCAGGGACGACTGCAACACCAGATACATCATTTTGTAATGGTAAAAGCTGCGGGATCACCTTCGAGAAAGGTGCAATCGTTCATTGGGAACTTCTCAGCAACCGCACTCCACTTGTTACACACTACTTACACAGCACGTGTATGGACGTGGTCTGCAATACCACCGAATTCAGTCGGTACTACTACAGAACCGTCACAAGTTGCGATATGCCTCCTTGCCCGAGCAACAGTCTCAACTGTGAATGTAACATCGTGGTCGGCCCAATTCGCCTGCCGGATGGGCGCATTACTTCGGTGTGAGTAGCAGTACTTGAAGCTATTCTGATTGAATTCCACTAAGCTTTGCGATAGTACACAGACAGGACCATCTGGTTGGAACCTCAATCTCGGGCCCACCGCAACAGCACATAACATAGCACGTTGCGGCTTAGCAGGAGCTGAGTGTCTTTCTACTCTCACTACAACGCTCTTTACGCCTCTGGTGTACACGGGATCGGTAGTGGAAGCCAGGTCTACTGCGTACAGGAACGATACTGGCGCTGTGGCCACGGACTTCCTGCTCCCACAACTCCCGGATTACTTTCCAGCGAACGATGCACTCGGACTATGCACCGCCGTTGCTCTCTCAACACCGCAGTCGACAGCTTTACTTCTACAGCGCGATGATGTAGCAACGGTTGGCGGCGATGGAGTCACTACATGGCCTGGCTGTGAAACGCTGACCGATGCGAATGCGAAGCGGGATCTGGTAGCTCGACAGACCTCTTCTTCTTACACAACTCAACTACCAATCTGTCCCTCTAGACACACAGTGAGTACTACGACGGTGACTGCGACAATCGGAGACACTGCCACAACCACAGCGGGCACATCACAAGCAACGCTCTCTGGAACAGGACAGCGACTACGCCAAGGATGGAGCCCTTTCTTTCCACCACTTATCATACTCATCGTCCGGAATGCACTTATCTGAGAGCAACAAAGTTGCGACGGGCATGACTGGAGCTAGAGTACAGCGCGGCGAGGGCATTACATCATGGGCTCCAGACCCAAGAAGTCTTTTATGTTGGTTGATGCGGACAGTCAGAAAGGAAAGCCCAATACCATACATAATACATCAAGTAGCTTGTGAAAGTGAGCATAGGACAGCATTCGGCGAATACTCAATTCGCAGATTGCCGATTTGGAATCAGAGTTTGAGTGGCAAGTGAGTGAATAAGAGCCTTGCATTCTACCACAAACTTGCACTTGCGGTGTTGTCGTTGGGCTCAGATCGGTCAAGATGACGATTCTTCGAAAACGTTGATCCGTTCTGAGATTGTGGAAACAATCTGAAGGCGCTCTCTCGATAGGGACATCGTCTTTGGAAGCCTTTGAATTAGGTTAGTAGCCCATTAAGCAAAGGAAAGACCTAATCGATTGTCGGACTTCACGCGATGAGTGTTCGGCTTGACCGTTCCGACAGACAATGTGTTACTTCTATATTCATTGCCAAATTTACTGCATCAAGCTCACCGACATAGCCCAGTGCGTCCGCCTGATCCAGTTCGAAGGATGACTTTCATGCTTTTAGCAGCATAGTCCATCTCAGACAATGTAGTATAAGCCATATTCTCCTCGGCTTGATGTTGCAGTGGGTGAAATACCGTCCCAAAGACCGAAAGTTTCCAGACTTGCACACTCGGGTCTGCAGATTTCGCAATCAACGCGAAGAGGAAGGCGAAAGTCAACAATAGAACCGCAATTGGCAGCGATAGCCACGACCAGTTCACACTGACGATCACTGTGGGTTTCCATGCCTTGCCTTCAACCCAAGTGGAGTTTGGGCCTTCTCGTACCTGATTTGTCATTGCCGTCGTGATGTCGTCGATGGTTTGCGTAACATCTCCATTGTTGAGCTTCCATACCATACTAGCCATGAGAGCGTTAGGGTCAATGGCCAGTCTTTCCATGCCGATGTTACCATTGGTGTATGTAAGGAGTGTTTTGATAAGGCTTCCCATCAGTGTGACTGCCTCGGTGCTGATCCAGATTGCATTTGGTTTGGCTACGATGCCTTGGGTACTGCGTTCTGCTACGGCCGGTACTTCGTCTAGTATGAATGCTGGACAGTGATCAGGTCCAGCATCGTGGAGACATTCTCGGAACTCCAAAGGTCGCGCGTCTGTAGCAAGGTCTGATAGCGAGCCATTGACTACAAACGACGCGAATGTCTTTTGGCAGAGACTGAACTCGCAAGTGTAGATGTTCGGCCATGGTAGATGCCACTCTGACTGAGGTCCGAATTTGATGACCGATAGATTTGCAAGGTTGACATCCAAGTCTCCGTCCCACTTCTGACTCTCTACTACTGTTTGTAATACAGTGCTATTGTGTGCCTGGGTCTCAGGATCGAATGAGCTAGTTGCTTGGAGATTGACACCGCCCTGAGTCGTATACGTGCAGTTCTGGTGGATACTGGCCGTTGCGTCCTCTGTCTTTGAGTCGTTCCAAGATTTGCACATAGCAGTTGCAGTGTCAGTCTCATTCGTACACTTGTTGCAGATTCCAAGACTTTGAAAGGGGTCCCATGTGCAATTTGCAGTTGAACAGGAGTATTCGACCTGAGACTTGGAAGAGCCATGGAACATTCCGGTGTAGACAGCATTTGTGATATTCAGTACCAAATCGATGCCTTGAGGCGATTAGCGGCGTAGTACTATCTGGCAGTGGTCTCTCACCTGCGAAAGCGGAGACGCCACCCCCATCATGGACTGCGACATCATAGGCGGCGGCCGCTCGAATCTCAGCCGTATCAGACGAAGATTGCATCATAAGTGTTCGAAATTCGAGTATCTGCTGAGCGCAAGGGTCCATCGCCAGAGCTATGATAGTAATGACTGCTCCAATGCATGCCAAAATGGGCTTGAACTTGCGAGCATAAAGGAGCAGAAAAGCACCCCATGGTCCACGACTCGCAGCATCGAATAGCTGCAAATCGTACAAGACTTGTCTCTTCTCTGCAAAGTGAGCCCACTTGAGCTGACTGATGCCTTCTGCAATAAGCATCAAAAGTGAGGACTTTGATAGAGTGATGGCGATGGATACTAAAGCATTCGGAGATATTGGAAGTGTCCAGTCTGCAAGTCTTCGGTTGTTCATGACCAACAACAGAACTATGACGATAGCGAGACATAGTGAGCTGAAGGTTAAAGCAAGGATCTCCCATTTCCACTGTCGAATTGATCGAATTCTGATTATCCCTGGGTGTTTAGCATCGGGTTGGTCGAAATTGTATGTACTCTGGACAGGGTGCGTCGTCACTAGGGTGATCGTGCTTTTGCTGTGACTCCAATCGAGTTCGTATTGGTCCAGAGAGATGTTGTCGCTAGCTTGCTCCATCTGGGAAGAGTTTCGAAGGTTCTACTGCGCGGTAGTAGTTGTCTCTCAATTCTCCCCTCATTCCCTTTCTCCTCAGTACGAGTATATTTCTTGATGATCGAGTTGGAACTTACAGAGGGTTGGGACGAGTAAACAATAGGTGTCAACGTCGACATTATCGGAGCGAAACTGCACACCCATGGCGTAAGCATCAGCCTCAAGTCGTGTACCGTTGCCCTCTATTTTGGTCTGGCATTGCCTTCTTAGCAGATACTGCATGATGCTATAGATTAGATGAATGCGAACTGAAGAATAAAGCCTCTTGTCTTTCCATCTTGCAGACATCGATTTCAAGCGACTTGAAACCGCGTGCAGATCTTTAGATGCATCGTTTGTGAGGCTGAGGCGGGCCGGAAGGCAATAGAACATGGGTCGGACGTTGAGGCGTTCATGAATGATCGTGTCATAGGGCCACTTCTATTAGTACTTATGTCGTCTTTTCTTCCGTCGAAAAAGTCAGTGAAAGCTCCATATTCAATCATTCGTAATGCTGTTTTCAATCAGCAACACACTTTTCATCTTGTCCATCATTTCCATCCAAGCCACCCATGGATCAAACCTCACAGCAATCAGAGACATTGTCCAATTTGTAAACGGAACATGGGTCGAGAACATCGCCGTACGAAGCTGTGGAAGGATCATAGTGACCCTCACCAATGTGCCGGAAGTCTGGGAAATCGACCCGACAACTCAAAGTGCAGAGCTCATCTACCAGTTCCCCAATGCAACTGGTGCTCTCGGTATAGCGGAGGTAGAACCTGATGTGTTTGCTGGCATAGCGGGTACTGCGGTCGGCGCAGCATACACGGGCGTGCCAGGAACTTTTAGCGTCTGGAGCATGGACTTTAGTGAAGAGAGCCCGACAGTCAAACGAGTTGCCGCTATCAAGGAGGCTGGATGGCTGAATGGAGCAACAGTCGTTCCGGGACAGAACGGCACTTGCTCTGTTCTTCTTGCGGATTGTCTGTACGGATTGATCTGGAAGCTGGATATGACAACCTCGAAGTATTCGGTGTGGGCTGATGACCCAGCTTTCAAGCCAAATACTACTGCACCAGTCCCTATTGGAATCAATGGCATTCGTTTGCATGGATCGGCCGTCTACTTCACAAATGCGTAAGTCAGCCAAGATCACACCATTCAGACACAAAAATCCGACTCACAAACTCAATTAGATTCGCTTCTCCAGCACTTGGACTTATTTCCGTCTCCTCAAATGGCAATCCAACGGGACCAGCTCAAACAGTCGTGGATTCGGCGTTGGCAAGCTATGTCCGAGATGACTTTACATTCGATCCTTTTAGCAACATTTTTCTCGCCACAAACCCTTCGAATGTGCTACTTAGGGTGGCACCTACTGGCAATGTCACTGTGGTGGCTGGAGGAATCAACAGCACTGTTCTTGAAGGACTTACCTCGGCGGCTTTCGGTAGGACAGTTAAGGATCAGCATATCTTGTATGTGTCCACGGACGGAGGCTTGATCAATCCGGCAGCGGGACAACAGGGCGGCAAAATCGTTGCAATTGATACTGCGAGGTTGTAGATGATAGGGACTGGAGGACTAAGCGGCATCGTCCGGACGAACCTTAGCTGTGGACTAGCGTTAGTGAGTGAATGCCAAAATTCGACGGAGCGGGATTGTGCAGTCAACCATGCATCTACTATGACCTTGCTGCTTCGCGATATGCGGTTTCTGACGCATGGAGGAGTCTCATGGCACACGAAGGACACATTCGAAAAGACGCTCTCTCGATACGGACATCATCTTTGGAAGTACTAGAAGCCTTTCGACTGGCTTAGTAGCTTGTGGGGATGTCGAGAGGGTTCAAATAACCGTCTGGATCCACTGAATGATTCTCATTTTGACCGCTATGACATCAAGCACGACCCATACTCGCAGCTGAGCAGATCGTCCATGCTTGCTCAAACAGCATTGCTGCCACACCGTACCCAGTACCCTTTTCCCAAGTGGCGGCTCTTCAGATGGAAGTTGATCTCCTTGCCACCATCCTCCGTCACACAGAATCCCCACTGAGGAACCGTTATACTCAAAGTCTTGATCCAATCGCGCAAGAGTCCAAGTGTGGCGTAGCCGGGCTCCGACGGAGGATGCTGGGATCTCCGGATCCAACCCGACAACACCAAGTCAGCAGCCTTGCATGGCGGCTGTGTGATAAACATGCTCTCCCATGGACCGGGCGCCCAGCTCAAGATTTGCTTGGTCTCGAAATGGATAGTAGTGTTGAAGCGGTAGTCATAGGCAACATCGGTCCGTCCCAGAGTCGAGGTCGAACTGTACTTGCGGAAGATCGGGTGTAGTGTGCAAATCGTTTCAGGCAGAGGGCGTGTACCAATTGCGAACTCAGACGGGATACGCGGCAAGCGTGGTTGAATAAGCCAATGCGATTGCGAGGATTCCGAAGGGCCAGGCTCGGGGAGTGAGGTAACCAGTGAAGTTACCGGAGTGGCCTTCATGAAACGCTGCTCCTGGAGCAAAGACGAGTTGCGGATCAGATCCTTCCACAGAGAATTCACTGGCTCCATATGAGTGAGCTCGGTGAGGTTTAGGTGACTGAGGATGTTTTCGAGAACCTCAACGATGGTGAAGACCTTGCTGGTGGGTTGTGCTGCGGTGAGAGCAATCTTCTGTTGTTTCGCCTGACGATGGGGTTCGGCACGTTCGACATCGCTGCCCGACCGCTTTCTTGTCGACCGCCTGCGGATCAGATCCTTCCACAGAGAATTCACTGGCTCCATATGAGTGAGCTCGGTGAGGTCTAGGTGACTGAGGATGTTTTCGAGAACCTCAACGATGGTGAAAACCTTGCTAGTGGGTTGTGCTGCGGTGAGAGCAATCTTCTGTTGTTTCGCCTGACGATGGGGTTCGGCACGTTCGACATCGCTGCCCGACCGCTTTCTCGCCGACCGCCGCATGATCGCGGTGGTGATGTCGATCTGTGAGACGTTGATGAGAGTGCGATGGTCGAGGAACGACAGGTTTTCAAAGGAGAAGTACTTCGTACCTACTGGGGAAGGAAGTGACGCCATGACTAAGCGGATGCCTAAAGAGCTTCAGGCAGCAACTGCTCAAGACTACCCACTATCAGAGCGGCGTTGGTTTCTTCGAACTACTCTGAGCCCGTTGACATCAACCAGAGCCCTGCTTGATGGGGATTCAATCCTGGAATGCCCCGGAACCAAATCGATGCCGAGCAAATGACCCTCGCAATGTCCCTATCAGAAAGTGCCTTCTGGATACTAGGAAGTGCCTCAGGCGACATTGAGACAAGGCCCGATATCATCACTCTACCGATCTTTGACGGAATTTGCTAGCCACATGAGCCCGAAATCTATGCTTTGCCAATCCAACTGGTTTTCTCGGCATTGCACTGACTTTAGCAAGCGTTGTGGTTTATCTGAGATACTCGCATCTTTGCCATCTCCTCTTTTGCTGCGCCATCTCCTTTCCTGGTCGTCTCAATGGCTCCCCCTCAGCCTCGTATCCTCTGGAGTGCTCCAGCAACTCCCAGCCTTGTACATTCCCCATACGAGGGCGGACAGTCAGAGGATGGGATAGCGATGTCGTCGGTCGATGTCGAAAAGCTCTTGCCCTATTTCCAGCTAGCCATTCCACTAGTGAATCAAGTATCGCTGCCGTTTAGCTTCGGGTGATGGAGCATGAGAAATGGCCTGCGAGGATTAATTCGCGGAAGAAGACGGAGCTGCATCCGCTGTGTCGATCTAACCCTGACCCTAAGGCAAATCATGCGTCCGCGACTCAATTTTGTGTCCTGGCTCTCGTTTCTCCTATCACATCTTGACCGGACAAGACAAACACACGTCTCCGGCATGGAACCACCACCGATCAGAGCATGCCTTTTCGATATGGATGGTCTGCTTCTCAACACTGAAGATCTCATCACCACCTGCATCAATGTCATTCTCCGCAAGTACGGCAAAGATGACTTACCCTGGTCAATAAAGGCGCGCATGCAAGGTCGCACGGCCCAGGAGAGCAATTCTATCCTCCAGCAATGGGCTCAACTGCCCATCGACCAAGCGGAGTTCAAAAGACAAGTGGACGTACTCCATCAGCAGGTTTTTCCAACTTCAGAACCACTGCCAGGAGTTCCCGCCCTGCTACAGAGACTGAATCATACACCTGATATCAGCCTAGCTTTAGCGACCAGTTCAACAAGAGCCAAGTTTGAGGTGAAGTCTTCCCGCTGCAGCAACTTGTTCGAGTGTTTCTCACAGGATTGCCGAGTTATGGGCGACGATCCTCGAGTCGAGCATCACAAACCAGCTCCAGACATCTATCTTTGCGCTCTTCAATGTGTGAATAATAAGAAAGCAGAAGAAAGCGGTGGAAATTCTATCAGTGCCGGGCAATGCTTGGTGTTTGAAGATTCCGTCCAAGGAGTCGATGCTGGCAGGCGAGCGGGTATGCAAGTTGTTTGGTGCCCGCATAGTGGTCTCTTGCATGAAATATTGCAGGGAGGCATTGAGAACAACGCTGTCGAAGAGGATATCCGTAAAGTCTTCGGCCTGAGTTCCAGCACACAAATTCGAGGCTTGGAGGTTTCAGCATTTGCGGATCGCATCTCGGAAGCTACAGGTGGTTGGGTCAGGCTGCTCACTACCCTAGACAGCTTCCCGTACTCACATTATGGCCTCGTGGAATAATCAGAGACGCACGTGAGCTGCCTTCTTGTTCCCTTTCTGGCGACACTTACTCCCATCGTCCGGCTGTTCTGATTTACTACTATGACTAAAATAGCCGCAAGGAGAGCTGAAGGAGGAGAACGTTATGAGGAAGGGTATGCACGGGCCGACTCACGTCTCCTGGCGTTCTTGCTCAAAATGGCCGGAGCTGTCAATGTTGACAATTGTCCAAGGATACTGCTCATTTTAACTGGTCTCTCTGCTATGTAAAGAGCAACTACGCTACTCTGAGGACTCTCAATGGTTACAAAAGCCATGCCTGTGTTGAGTGAGCACCGTTGAGATAATCTGCTCAAGTTCAATGACGAAATTATCGATCCCCATCCTGACAACTCGCATCATTGCGCCAAGCTCCTGTGGATTCAGGGGCCACTTTCCCCTTAAATTCATGCCTCACCTACAGACACAGCAAACTCGTTATTACGGTCCCGGGTGCATCATGCAGACTCAGTCATGAAACGAGAGGATATTGAGCAAAGTGCTTGTCAGTCGACATATAATCAGATCATCGACTTTGGTCAACCATCCATCTCTTTCCTTCAATCACGGAGTATTACATCCACCTCGTACCACTTCTGTTGCTCTACCGAGTCTTCGGACTGTTGTCAACGGCCATCCGGGACTGCAGATCTTGTGAAATACTTGACAGACACCATGAAGGAATTTTCTGGGCTTCTTTGCGATCCTCTGTCGCTAAGTTCTATCGTCGCCACAAGCGTCGTCAAGAGACTGGCCTATTCTCGAAGCTTGTAGACCTCCCAGCAAGCACCGTTGTTTGCCATCTTTTCAAAGACAAAACCCCTCAGACCTACCTCTTCACCTTTTACTTTCTCAACCATCATGGCGCCACTGGTCAAATTCATCCATCTCGAACAGGGACGAGGCGGCATCTTTGACCTACCTTTCGCCAATACTTCACCACCCGTTACCAGAATCGGTACCTCCGCCTGCGATACTTGCGTCTGCGTCTACATCCCAATCTCCAGCACCAAATGTTTTGCTGCACACATCGATGGCCACGCTTGGTGCGCTCAGGACCATGAAGATGCTGGAACATTGCCCAATCCGAAATTAACGACATTTGAACGCTGGGTTCCTACTGTTGAAATGGGAAAAGCGCTGAAACAGTTCACAAAGAAGCTTCTCCTTGAGCGTGTGCCTGAGCTCAGCAAGGGAGATGCAGACTTCGACCACGCCAACGCTGTCGTTATATGTCCCCGACGTACGGTAGTCAATGAGAAAGTCGCAATGCTCTCTACGGGATCCTACATCGTTGAGGCCATCAATGAGGTTTTCCACCTCAAAGGGCAAGGTACGGATGATGTTACTGAGTGGGCGCATGGATTTGTGGCAGACCACAATTCAAACAAGCTGGATTACTTGGGCTTTGTAGGAGCAAGCGAGGAACAACTTCTTCGATTCAAGAAGTTGAGAGACGTGCCTGCCATGGTCCAGACTGAGGCAGATAAGTCTGATTTGGAAATCTTGTGGCACATGGTGAAGGAAGAGAAAGCGACCGACAAAGGTTTCGAGGCCATTGATACACGGTCGTGGGAAAGGGGTTGGAGCTTTGAACTGTGTGATGGAGCTTGGAGAGTGAAGAAGGAGGCGAAGACGGAACAGGTCTGATAAAGCATTGCTCTGATGTGGCATGGAGTCATCTATAGCCCTGTTGAGTGAACGTCTGTCGCTTGCACGCGGCAAGATCCAGGACGTATTCAGTCGGGTCTTCGAGAGGTGCATGGGATTATTCCAAGCCAAGTCAGTTACGAAACAGGCGCTTTGTTCCAAGGCTATCTTGAGGCTGTTTCGTTGTTTTCATGTCTAGATCGTCGAAAGATCCCCAGGACAGTGAGTGGAGTCCAGTCTGGATTGTTACCACATCCATCAGAAAGTTCTCGTTCCTACTGCTCCCAAACATGCGTATCAGTCGGATCCGCGTGTGGGCTTGAGTGTCTGACTCTGAAACACATGCGTACAGCAGTGGCAATGCCACGAGTATGTAGAAAGAAAAAAAAGAAAAGAAAGAGACCACCGGTACACAACACGTAGATTATCGGTGCATGGATTTGTCTCGCCTCCTCTGGCCAGAAGCATCGTCATGGGATCTCTCGGTAAGTTTCTCGATACATTTGTGCATCTGCACCATTCAGCGGCCACGAATCTCCTAGCCCGGTGGCATTTCGTGGCTTGGAAGATAGCTGCGGCCCTAAGATGGAGGATTCTCATCTTCTGATTCGAGTATTAGTCCGTGTCTCTAGATGCCATAGCTTCGCCTTCGGCGTCACAGTGAGCCTCTATTCAATACAGCCACCGCTTCTCAATCGCCTCTTTCTGGCCATCGTCCATTAAATCCAATACATCTCGAGACATGCGCCTGATATCCAGACGCCATGTAGGTGCTCCATAGATACGACCTTTTTATGTCTTCCGTTGGTCGTCTGGCAACTATGACCCCATAAAAACACTTTCATTGCAGCTTCATTTCCAACACGTCTCGAAAGTTCGAGGTAGCATGTCCAAGCTTGACCACAGAGAGAACGGTATTCGAGAACGGAGTCAACCTCCGAGCATACGGCTTCGGGCACCTGGTCATCTTCAATGATAATCTCCCTTATAAGGCTGCGATGGGCCTCAGGGATGGACTCTAGCCAGCGGGCCAGACGGTCGGAGTAGGAATATCTTCTGCACCCCTTGCGAGAGAATGACCCGATGAATAATGTCACAAATCGAGCGGCATAGTAGGTCCTTGCGTAGAGCTCGCGGCTGTGATTGGAGACATGCAAGAGATGGAGGTGGTCGCTGACGTGTGTGACCGGGCCATCGAGAAGGAGATGCTTAGAGTATGCAAATGCAGTTCTCTGAAGTATGCGGACGCCAGGTGGTGCTGTGAAGACGTGATCGTAAATCGAGTCCCACAGTTCCTGAGGTAGGGTGTTCATGCTTCTACGTAAGTTGTCGAGACTGAGATCTCTTGATAGTCGTTGATGGTTGAAAGGATAGTCGGCGATTTGCAAGTCTTCCAAGCCAAGATCATTCTTCTTGTCGAAGGTCAACATTGTCGCTGAAGGACAAAGCTCGGTGTGAGTAGAGCATTGAGTTGAAGAGCTGTTAAAGTAGTCGATTCAAATAGACTATCAAGTTCCGCTTCGAGCCGCTGTGTGGTTGCCAAGCCTGCCGTCAAACTCACATGAGAAGTTCAGTCAGTGCTCACAACTTGATTCGCTCGCCGCCTGAGGTCATCTACTTTCCAGCCAATAGCCCCATCAGCTCCGGCGATAGAGGACGTAGTCATAGTTCTTCCGGTGTCACACGGTAACGCACCAACCGCGTTCATAGCCAAAGATATCTGTTGGGCCTGTCTTGGCAAAAGAAGATATTTGTCGCTGTCCTCTCGCCAAGCTGAGCCTTTATCATGTCTCTACATTTAGGCACCCTGCTGGGAAAATACAGCATAATGTCTAGTCGATTGATCCCGGCACCTTTACAGCAGATTGCCGCAGGCTAGACAGTATGGATTCTTGACGAGTGGGAAGGCCTCTACCATATAGTGACAAGGCCTTTCTGCTGCCAGAAAAGTATGCGTAACACGTCGTCCATGTTGCAATGCAATTGCATAAGTCCCTTCGATGAAAGTCTGCGGCAACAGCAATCATGTCAGATCAATGACCTCATGTTGAGAGATCGGCTGTGCTACTGGCGGGTTGGGTACCCGGTCAATGGTCGCAGGTACGGTCGATTCCGCTTGAGCTTTTGGCTGTGACAGCTTGCTGAGCAATCCGCGCTCTCTTCGCCGACGCAAAGTTTCGGCAGAAGGAGTGATATTTAGGTCAAGGTCGGCAGGAGGTGATGACGGCAAGCCAAGCTGTTCCAATGACGATGCTGGCGCCAGAAATGACGCAGGTAACGGGGAGGGCGCTGACCTACGAGCACTGAGTTGAGTAGCGGATCCTTGGGGTGTAGAAGTCGTGTCGGACGTGCTTGAAGCTGGCAAAGAAGGTGTCAACTGAGTTTTGACGGGCTTGTGCGATCTCATCCCGCTGGCTTCGGGAGGCTGCTTAGGTTTTGTCGTAGTCATAGCGGAATGTGAACCTTTCGCGTCCTTAATGCGTTGATGCTGTGCATGTGTTCTTGGCATAGTTGCTGGCGCGGCAGCGGGCTCACTGTCTGAATCGTCCAAATCGATCACAAAATGCTTTGTAGGCATGGCCTTCTCGCTCGTCTCGGTACTTCTCTTGGTTACGAGACTAGGTATTGCAAGCCTCCGGAATGTGGCAGCGGGAGGGTCGGGCGATGGTGTCCCCTCCGCGGTTTTGGCCTTCCTCGACTTCTTAGGCTTGCTGGACCCCTCCGCATCTTCGGACCTCGCCTTTCTCTTCTTGGTGTTTTTAAGTTGTGACTCTTTGGGCTCATGCTGACTTGCTTCCAGATCCGCATGAGAAGACTTTGGTGACGCTTTTGGCTTGCTAGAACTCGTCTGTGCCGTATATCGCTGGGATGCGGCAGGCAAGTCGACGTCATCATCAACCAGGTCAGTGCCTCCAGATTTCCTGCCGCTCTTCTTCGGTGAAGCTGTGGGCTTGTCAAGAGCGCCTTCTGGCAGGCCGTGTGAGAGAAAACAGCTCAACATCTCTCCATCGATCAGCTTCGTAGGGTCGTAGCGTACGCCGTCGTTCTTCACGGTAGAGCTCCAGTCTTCCTCGGGAGGTTGTACAGATAGGTTGATTTGTACAAGTCGGGAAGCATCAAACTTGATGTTCACTTCAGACGGTTGACCAATATCTTCACCATCCTTGTTCTTCCTGTTCTGTGTGCGTCTGAGAGTAACGCCGTATGACAGATTCTCTTCTCGTCGAGCGGCGTTGACGCTCCTGGTGAGAGCGCGTGTCAAAAACACAGGCGCGAGGTGTTTCAGGAACACTCTCGTGTTGAAGTTGTAGTGATCGCGTAGCACCACACGCAGCTTAGTCTGGTCCATCTGTGATTCCCACCACTCCCAACCTCCATCGTAGGTGTGAAGTCTTCGAATATTGCGACACTTCTCGTCAGTGGACACCGCGGCGTTGCGATATCCATTGAGTGCTTTCAAGTCTGGAAATTCTCGAGGGATATCGCTCGCATAGTTCTTCTCTCGTAGCACCATCGACAGTTCATCCCGCCATGCAGCCAGGTCCTGCTTATTCTCACAGCCTCGCAACGTCTTGGCAAGGCCAGTCTCTCGTCGAGACAATACCTTTGCTGTTTGAGGACCGCAGCCAGGCAGACCTTTGTCATCGTAGTCTCCGCCAGCAAGGACAGCAAACAGCACTAGGCTGTCGGTGTCAAAGTCAAACTGTGGCAGGACTTCTTCAGCTCTGTACAGTTGGATGCGACCCCAATCCTTTTTGCCGGAAGCATTCCGATGAGCCTTGATCAATGTCGTGCAGCCGAACATGAGGCAATCCCCATCATCACTCCAAACAGCGTCAACAACATCGAGCTGCTGCATACATGCGCATTCGGCTTCTGCCTCGCCCGGAGCCTCATGGTAAGGTACATGCAGCCTGTCGAACATTTTGTGCAGCATTTTAATGGCATCTTTGTCGACTTTACTCCCGCCACGACCGCCACCGGTCTTCTTACCCCACCGCTTCTTGCCCGGCTTCCTCAGACCATCAGTTATAAATACCAGTTGAATGTTGAGTGTCCAGAAGTACAGGATGCGCCACAAAATAGTCTTCTCAATGGGATTGGCGGCAGGCTCGCCTTCTCGAATTCTGGCCACTTGTTCATCTGTGAGGTTGTTGAACCTCCAGCAAGCCTCATCAACAGCTATTCTGAGCGGACGCTGGTGTTTTTCCCAGTGCGCTGCGGCATAGTCTGCGATGAGGTATTCTTCACCTTTGCCAAGTACTTCCCACAGCCTACCAATGTCAGCCTTTGTTTCGCTCTACATTGCGATTGAGGCAGTACCCATTGATGCCCATCGTAAAGTCTCCGCAGAGTCCACTCCTCAGCCGAGCGTGGGCGTTTCTTGTTGTGGTTGCAGGTGAACAGCAGAGTGCATTGTGGGATGTTGCAGTGGAAGACGCGAGGAAACCGCGGGCGACGCGGATCCCACGCGCAGGGATCTGGGGTCTAGCACAAACCTTAAATGTTAGGTAGAAGTTTAACTTCACCTGCTCTTCCTCTTCTTCCTCCTTCACGATATTGACAGCTCAGCGGGTAATAATGCATGGCGAGTGCTTCTCGTTCTTGGATGAGAAGAACAGCAAAACTGATGAGATTCTCCGATATGCTCTGTGAGCTCTTCTTCTTGTAATCATCGCCTCCGATGACAGCCACTAAAGGCTTTTATGGCATGCCACTTTGTTGACTAACCAGACCATAGCTCCTGCCAGTTTTCCACACCGCACAATGCCATGCAGATAAATCTGGCTCGTGGTGGCTCATCAATGGCCTCGCTCCCAATCCTCCTCGGCAACAACCTAAGATCTACGACGAATATTCCTTGCTCTTGTATTTGACGCCGATTGAAATACGAAAGCCAGATACTACGAGTCGTCGAGCTTTCCTGTAGAAGGCGCTTCACCAGTAATTGTACGCCCCGAACCAACTTCAAAACTCCAGGTTGCTTTCAATGAATTCAAGCATTATCGGCTTGGCGGTCTCGGACATGTTGCGCTACTGGTCCGCCTAAATTGCACAACAGCACAAAAAGACTGCAACCAAGGTCTTGCAGAAGGTATTGGTGTAGTTCACGATCAGAGTGGCACTTTGACTTTTTTCAGCTCGCCGTTGACATCCGCAGCGTGAGAAAGAATAGATATAAAAACTAAGCACTTCGGCTTTGTCCCCTCTTGCGTCGCCGCATTTTCACTGCTCATGGTCCTCTTCCCAACGTCAATTTTTCAACCTCATCAATCATACACTAGCCACTACACGAAAAGATGGCCGACCTCGGATTGCGTGATCGATTCATCGCAGCGGCACCATTCCGATTCTTCGACCTTCTTCCGGAGCTGCGAGACCAGTGTTACGATTACATGGCAGGTCCAACTGTACCAATCACCGCACCCAACTTCCCTGGTCCTCAAGTCTCCGTCAGAACACCGCCTCTATACCATATTCTAAGGGCAGGCAAGCAGATACGATTCGATTACCAGAAGCGTATCAAGGAGATCAAGGAGCCATCACCCTCTTTGATCTTTTCTGACCATTCCAACAATCATTATAGCCCGATCCGATGGAGGGAAATCTACTACAAGCCTTTTGTTCGGGCCAAGCATGCGGATTACTATGCTGTCTTGCGGTGCACTTCAAATCCATTCAATGTGGATGGCTATGACGACGTTTCGCGGCACTGGGCTTGGATTAATTATATCACATCTGATGCGATGTGTAATTTAACTACCATGCATGTCTACCTGATGTTACACTGCGAGCCTACAGATAGGTTTCGCTGTCTGGACGTGGCGGTAAGGTTGGAACGCTTTACGAAGATCAAATGCGTGACTAAGCTTGAGGTTCATCGGGGCAGAGACAAGTTGAATGAACGTCGTTGGAACGAAATACCGGATGGAGACAGAAATGCATTGTGTTTCCGGTGGGCTGAAGGTGGTAATTGGGAGATGCGCTGCTAGACCCATGCAGACGCTCTCGTTCGCATGGATGCGACTCTTTCAGACCAACAGATCGTGCGAGCTATTTGCTGAAAAGCGGAAAGTCAGGGAAGAGGCATGACCTGGTTACATGATGCTCACAATGACCGCTCGGGTCCTGAGACGGGAGGGCGGGATTTTTTGCCAGGGATTGAACGATGTCAAGAGATTAATGGTCTAATCCATGCTGTTAGTTGGATGAATGAGAAGGAGCGTGGTGCACCGGCATGACCGATTCTCAAGAAATTTCTAGAAGGAGCTACGAATACAATTTCAAATCACCATTACCGCCAAGCCTTCTTGCGGATCTCGCCATCACATGAGACTATCAGTACATCCCTAGCCCTCACAGCCCAACTCTCACGCCTTCTGGAAAGTCCACATCGTGTCACATTCCTGTTTCTCAGCTGACTGCTCTTCGCAGCTTCCATCACAACATGCAGAGTCTGGTATCCAATCGATGATAGCAAATGGGACCAAAGAGGGGGAACGTTTGAATTACAAGCGGAATACTCCATACCCCCAAAAGCTTCGACATCCAATGACCTCTCGTTCAAGAGCCGCGCAGAGTCAAGATAAGATACACAATCGCTCCATCATAGACCCCAAAATCTGCGAGGGTCGCCTCGTCGAATTTCAAACGCTTCTCGTTAGAGATGAGTATTTGTTGGTCCGGGGGAATGCCCTCATGGTCCTGGATGACCTGCTTGATCTCCCAGATGGTGAAATGTGATAGGACGTGCAGGTCGAATCGCTTGCCTGAGAAGTTGCGGATTTGGATTCTCATCTTGGCGTTGGTGGAATGATTGTTTGAGTGAGGTTGATCGGTAGGTGTACACCGTTTAGACAAAGTAAAAGCAGTGTATGGTAGAAGAGGATGACCAGCGGGCTACTGTGGGTTTGCTTTGTAGTGGTCAAGTCGATGATGTATCTTATTAAAGAAATGAGAAACTATTAAAGTTCGTAGATCAGGAAAGACGAGCTTCTTATTACTCATGAGATCAGTCAGGATTAAATGGTTCCAAGACATTCAGAGACAGTGGGACGGAAGGATTTGTACTCTGCTTAGATTCAGGGACTTGGCGACGTACGCCCCTGATTAGATGAATCACTCTGGCAAAGACACTGACTTCTTGATCGCGGAACTGCTTTCAATCCAAGGAGAGATACTTGCTTTCTATTCAATGGGTGAGTGCAGATTGACTTGGATATGAACTCCTGCCTCCTTCTTAGCCCCTTTCATGGGGAACATAATTTCTAGGGCTAGGCTTGGGCTTGGGGCAAAAGTCTTCTCCAACATTGTCGAAATGTTCTTGGAGTATCTTCCAGCTATAGACTCTATGCTGGTATTCAAGTTGGTATGCTCGAAATTAATCTACCATTTCTTAAAGTTTATGTGGCTTATAAATCCTCCTCGCCTCTAGCTCAGGCGTTATGATAAGAAACAGTCTTAGGATTCTACAAACTACAAAATGTCTTACGCGCTTGTGTATCGTATGTCGTCGCTGCCGCTCGTACACTCGTAGTTCTAAGAACTCGTTGCCCTTTGTCGACTTTGGTCTTGCTCCGTTGGCTCGTTCATTGTCAAAGATAGACGAGGATGAGATCGGTGCCGTCTATACACGGGAGACCACGAACTGCGGGATCGTCGTTGTTGCCGAGAATGGACCTATTGTCTGTCTTACGACCTCGCTCTATCAGCTTTGCGGCGCCGCCTAGTTCGACTGCATTGGTTGCGCAATGAACACAAACAAACGTACCGTCGAGATACCCGCTCACCTTCTTCCTGGAGCTGATTGAGACTGTATGCACACCGTTGAGCCCGACACACTCACTCTTGGAGACGGCCACAGTTTCAATATCAGTGCTGCTAGAACAGTTAGCGTCACACCATACCTGTACGATCTCGCCGTTTCCGAGGCCACCATCCATGACGTTCCGAATGAGCTGCTCGCGTACGAAACAGAGGTCGGAGGAAGTGTAAGAAGCTCGGGGATACTACATTCAGAACGATCTGAGGTGTTGGAGCTGTGACTTTGCACGAGGTGGAGTAGACGTAGAGAGGGGTTGCTGGCGGGCGGTGTGGTGCCGCAAGGACTGTCGTTTCCATATTTAGGAGATGTGCCAACTACGATCTAGCTGGACTGTTGATGAACCCAATTCCCCGGTGACCGACACTCGAACTTCCGGCATTGCCACTTTCAGTCCGCTTTTGCATGTGACAGATTAGTAAGCAAATTTTGAAGTGAAGTCTCCAAATTTTCCATTCACCAAAGTTATGCAGAATGTCGAAAGGGTCGCGAGAAGTTTGCTGACTTTCTAACTTAAAGATACAGTAAAGAGAGTCGAGACTTAGGAGGAGTGCGATTCCCCCGTGTTAGTACCAGTGTCGCCAACTTCTAGCTAGTGCGTTGACTAATAGCCTTGGCTCATAGGTGGACTTGGTTAGTACATAGAGTGGAATGGTTGATTAAGGTTACCAGTTGTTTTGGTAAGCGCCTCGAGGCTGGTTGGGTACCTTAGTATAACCCTCTGTTGAATACTGGTAACCAATCGGAGATAATTCCGCGCTGATTGCACTACATTGCGAGCAGACGAAGACGACAATATAGCTTTAAATCAGCTAGAAACCTTCTAGCCCCTACGATAAGCCCGTGCAGTTGATTGTTACTAGCAATGCTGTCCCTAAGCAAACCGAGCAAGGCCTGTTTTTAACATTTAGCATGTCTCCTAAACATCCACCTTTAAACCCACATCTTCTTACATAATTTGTTCACATACTAGTGGTAGAGTTGGTATTAGACAGCAGTCCTATTAGTTGGGAATGGTTAGGCCTTGATCCTTACCGGACCAAACCAACAAGAGCTCTGGTACAGGCTCTGTGGGAGCGAGGAATAATCATGACTGAACTCTGAGTCCTCAACCTCTCCCCACTCTACTTTTCCCTCCGACCGGTTTCCTCCCTAAAAACGATATACGACCTTGGCCCTGACCGACACGACCCAATCGCTCGACTGTTTCCATCGAGACACCTTCACTGGAGCAATTGGGTCCATCTCGACTTCTCGCATTGCATTATGAATGTATGCAGTCCGGACCACGATGTGATCTCCCTCTGCAGTGATCTTGCTCGCCATCAGCAGGGCGTCACCAGCTGCGAAAGCTATCGCATTGTGCCATCGTACGATGATGATGACGAAGCTGTTGTTGCAAGTTCGAGACGGAGCCATTGCAGATGGCTTCATGCCTTGAAACTGACTCTACTATGCTCATTGTGTCTCGCAATACTAGCCCTGTAGGTCAATCTGGCGCGACTACCACTCAAAGTCCAACGACTAACACTTCTAAGAGCCATTGTCCACCTCGCCATCGTCATCTTAGGGCGGGTCAGAATTCGAGCCCAGATTCCTCCACAACAGCCCTACCTTCCCGAGTGGAGTGTTGAACACCCGCACAGTCGGGGTGTGGAAATAACCCGCTCGGATGCCACCAGAGACGTCCTACCTATCCCTTG
This sequence comes from Ramularia endophylla, assembly GCA_002116395.1. NCBI lineage: Eukaryota > Fungi > Ascomycota > Dothideomycetes > Mycosphaerellales > Mycosphaerellaceae > Ramularia > Ramularia endophylla. The sequence goes on along the minus strand of KZ109402.1, from coordinate 6,974 downwards.
CCATTCACACAACGATTATCTGAGAAGAATGCCACTTTTTGAGGCTATCCATGTGGGATGCATCAGCGTGGAAGCGGACATATGGCTCGTTGGTGAAGACACTGAGCTATATGTTGGACACAAGCGTGGATCACTTTCTGCCGAGCATACGTTGAAAAATCTTTACGTGGAGCCTCTTCTTCATCTACTGAACAAAGCGTGAGTATTGGCACCCGAGCCGACTTTGTCGTCCATGGAGCTTCTAAGTTCGAGCACTTTACGGCGGCTTTTCCGCCTATCAAAACTTCTGTTGACGATCTGTGTCTCTCTTAGGAACCCAAGCTCTTATAGCGACGACCACACTGCCAATGGAGTCTTCCATACTGCACCGCAGCAGACTCTTGTCCTATTGCTGGACTTCAAAACGGATGGCCGTGATCTTTATTCTCACGTCATCACCCAGCTCGAGCCCTTGCGACGAGGGAACTTTCTGAGCTACTGGAGTAATGGAGAGTTTGTTCCTCGCGCCATTACGGTCGTCGCAACTGGTAACGTACCCTACGATCTCATTACAGGAAACCTCGACCGGCGCGATCTTTTCTGTGATGCACCGCTACATGAGCTATGGGAGCCCACGAACCCATTGAATGGTAGTTTATGGTCCTCTCGCATGCGATTCAGCTCTGCTATTGGTCAGGGCACTGACGACCTTGGTGTGGGCTCCGTTAAAGGCACCCAATCGACTCACAGATGGGACAAAAGTACTTCGTACTTTGCAAGCACCTCTTTTCAAGCCAGCATTGGCTTCCCTCAGTTTGGCCGCCTCTCTGCTGCACAGCTAGAGAAGATTCGCGGGCAAATCAGGGGCGCAAAGAGGAGAGGTCTCAAAGTTCGCTATTGGGATACCCCATACTGGCCTGTATCGTTAAGGAATCACATATGGCAGACACTTTGGGAGGAAGGGGCGGACATCTTGAATGTCGATGACTTGTACGCTGCAGCCTTTTCGCATTGGGACAAAGTCCTCCACAGTTGGTTCAACGGTTAGGCATGGTATCCGGATTGGAATCTGTCAGGCCAAGTCCTTGCAAAAAAGCTCGAGAACGATGCATTGCGACCAACGGATGGTAAGAGCAGGCTGGAATCTGCTGAGCGTCTCTCTCGGCTATAGCGGGGGACCATCGTTCGGAAAATGCATTCGAAAGTAAAACAGTACTTTCTGCAGAGAACGGGAGAGACACAAAGTTTTGCTGGTGCAATACTTGATGCAAAAATAAGTTTGAGTCGTGACAGCAAGTTCATCGTGCGTGACTCGGGGCGATTGTGGCAATTGATGGTTTCTAGATGAGCCCAAAGCTGTCCGTCGTTAGAGGTTCGGTCGTTGAACAGGTCTATTGTAGTGCTATCTCTTATGCTAAAAGCACTTTGCGGAAGTCCTACATATTTTGTAATAGACGCGGGTGATACATTCCCGTTCGAAATGAAAAGGGGCCAGCCGGGCCCAACCACACATTGAATCGTGCGAGCGTTCCGAAAGTTTATCACTCGACTAGTTCTCAATTCTACCCGTTCATTCATCTTTTCCAAAGGTGGGACCCTACTGCAAGAGAGCCGCAGTTGTTTTTATTGTTGAGAACTTTGTTGGAAAAGCTCCCAAAGATACATACGGAAGGCTGATTCTAACTCATTTTCAGGAACCTCGCTCTGAATGCATGAATACAACAGTATTCCGCGATCCTCATACCTCCGATGCATTGGTTTAACATCATGTTTCCAGACACTTGTATTTATGTGTGGTTACATATGCTGATGACAACGGGCAGCCTCCTGACGACCAAGCGCCTTCTCGATCATGGCTTTCACTTTCCGATGCATATCGCACTACTGCATCTCATAACTGTGCTTGCAATAAGACTTGCCCAGTGGATCTTTCGTCACGTTCGTTGTCCGGCCCAACTTCAACGTTCGTACTCACAATGCTCCAAGATGCACGCCACGAGTCTTCTATACACCCTTTGTGCATCAGCAGCACTTCTGTGTGGCTACCAGGCCATCCATCATGTGTCCAACCTGCCCGTTGTTGTCATGATCTCGGGTCTGGACTGGCAATCTCGCCTACTTCCCATCGCCACACGACCGGACTCCACAGTTCATCTCGCTGAGATGCGAGTCTATTTGATGATCGGCGTCATCCTTATCTTCGCATTCGACCTTCGGCCTTCTTTGACTGGCATAGGAATGTCGGTACTTGCTGCCATCTTCTCCGCCATGGCTCAGTCCTTGCAAAATCGCATCGAAACTAATAATCGGGAAGCCTTGCAAAATCGCATCAAAACTAATGATCGGGAAGAAACCCTGTACTGTATATGCAAGGTGCGGTCTTCTTCCGTGGGACCATTCACACTCAGCGGTCTGGATCTGATGGGAGCCATGATCACAGCTGTTCTCTGGGGCAATCTCCAAGAGCGACAGTATTCATACGATCGACCACACAACCCCATGACGTTCGATCACCCTACTCTAGCCATGAACATAGCATTCACAGCCTTATCCACTGTGGTTGTGGCCACTCCATGCCCTACTCCTGGCTTGGAAGATCAGAATTGGCCTACCAATGGGGATCTGGCGCATGATACGGAGCATCTTCTTACCCAGCAGATTTTTTCTTCTGTACTCGTCTGCCTTGTGACTATTGGAAGTCATTGGAGTGCCAAAGTACCGTCCACTATTTCTCCGTGGCAATTGTTAGGGTTTTTTATTGCCTCACTCGATGCAAAGACCATGGCAGACTGCAGAACGGCATTGTCTGGGCTTATCACTTGGAGATCTCCATGGCCCTCCCAAGATGATATTAGCACAGGGCAAGATGCTGGAGACACCAAGGAATGCGGGACGCATCCGTGCTGGATTGTCGATACCAAGACGGGCGACTGTGGTGGACGAAACTTGGGGAGAATCACCTCGGTCTCATTTTTGTGCATAGTTTCCCTGTTGAACACCCTCTTTATGGGCACATCTGAGAGCTCCTCTGGCGTCATACTGGACAAGTCCTTTCTTCCACGCCATCCGCTCGACATCGTTGTAGCACGGTACGACGAAAAAGCTTCAGAGGTTGCAAGGCACATCGGCGAGCTTCTTTCATTGTCTCCCATCAAAAGCCTGGATCCACGTGTCGTCATTTACAATAAGGAAAGCATCGCGCGCAACTCCACTGCTTTCAAACTGGATCTTCAGCAACATATGTCAACTTTTTCGGCTCTCGATGTCACAGTACGTGACCTAGAGAACGTTGGTCGGGAGAGTGATACGTACCTTGAGCACATCTCGTCTCACTGGAATGACCTGGCGAACCACACAATCTTTATCCAAGCGAGTGTTCACTATGCGCCGACTGTATATCTGCGCCATTTGCAGGACTACTTTATCCCTTCAACCGGTTTCCTCTCGCTTGCTCCAAGTGGATTCTGTAAATCGTGTGACATATGTTTCGATCATGACTGGACGGAGACACCCGGCCTGCTGCAAACAATCTTCGGAGACTTCAACCATGGCGCTGAATGCAAGGATGTAGTCTTGACCTACAGAGGCCAATTTGTCGCTTCTGCGGCAAGAATAAGGGGCAACGAGCTTGGAACTTACCGCCGATGGCTGGATGAGTTGAGGCAACCACAAGGCTTCCTACATACACCTCCATACACGGAAAGTGTATGGAGTCGTAAGAATGACTCAATGTCCGCGCCACGGATAGGCTTTACACTGGAGCGCCTGTGGGGAACGATGCTGCAATGCAATCAGAGGAGAATTGCGCATCGATGTCCTTCATTACTAAGTCCTCTCATATGTCCACCGATCATATGTGGTAAACAAGAGCCAGGGGACTGTCAGTGTTTGGACTATTAGCGTTCACTTACTGGGATGCAATCTCGATTTTTATGTATCCTCGTCTTCTGCAAATCATGCACAACGAAGCCGTGATCTGTTGCAGTGTGAGTAGCCTCGGTAGTGATCTATTCTTTCGATTCTAATGACAAAGACTTGCTTTCTCGTTGATCGCGAGTGCAAATTACTTAGATGTGGACTCCTGCCTCTTCTCAGCCCCTTTTATGGAAGAATGCGGCTTAGGGTTAGAGTTTGGGTTGTTTAGACAACTTTCTGACGTTGTCTAAATACTTCTGAGGTATTCCCTAGCTGTAGACTCTATGCCCGCATTCAAACTGGTATATTCGAGATTGTTCTGCGATTTTTTCCCAAAAAGAAGTGGCTTTTCCCTGGCAGCAAGAAACTTCAGCTCAAGATTCAACAAGTTGAAGGAGAGACAGGGATAGACTTATTCCCTAGGGAATATTGAGCTACGATCAGAAGTCTCAGAAAGAGTGAAAGAATGCAAAAGGTGATATCACTTCAAGAGAACGATTAAACGGATGTCTTAGTGACAAAAGGAGTAACCAGATATCAGTGTCGAGATATGTCTTAGAGCTACCCCTATTCAGAACGTGAATGCTGAATTTCGCCTGAATGTCCATCAAAGTAAACATTTAGCACACACCGATCGCTTCTCTACACAGTCAGTCTGACAATGAGAAAAATAAAGACCATGGGCTATACTGATCCCTCTTGTTACTGAAATCTGCAAGCTGGATTCTCACCGTCAATGAAAACACGTCGAATTAGCGCAGGCGCTAAACTTCCGGACGGACATTAAAGCTGCAAGCTCCCTGCAGGAGACTTTACACAAGCAGCAATTTCCTTGTTCGCTTTGACGTCCGAGCAAACCTGCAAGTGGGGCTCAACAAGCGCTCTTATTTGTACTTCAAGTCTTTCTTCCCTTTCTCATCTTGATGTTCACGCGTGACCCTCTCCTAAAGACCCAAGACATTCTCGACCCGAAGCATATCCATCGTCAACAGTCCCGAGATGGAGAAGCTCAGCTTGCAGGATTGTTCTGAGAACGAGACAGACACAACATCAGTCCGCTGCCTCACGCCCGAGACCGAAGTGTCGAACGATCATCCAGAAAGCCAGCTTACGCCAATCCCTCAGCCGCCCATCGTTGTCCCCTGGTACGGTAAATCATATATGATTATCGAAAAAAAAATTCGAAAAGCCATCACTCTCAAAGGCCACGGTCTGCGTCTTCAAGATTGCAAAGAAGGCCCAAACGCAAACAATAGCTGGCTTTGCGTTTGCAAGGACAACTACACCGGTTTCTTCAATACTCGCTCTCGATTGTATCTTGGACACGATGGGAGGGAGAGTAAGAGCCACATGCATGCTGTGAGTCGTCGACTAGATGAATGGGAATGTTTCGTTCCAAGAGCGCATCCTGATGGTGGATACTTGTTGTTGTCTGCGTTTTGGATGAAGCAGATGTGGATGGTGGCGGCGACTGCGGAAGGACGACTCATGAGGGGAAGGCATGGAAACACTTTGTGGCTCTTTGAGGAGATTTGAGGGGCTGATTGATGGGCAAGCTGGGATTCTGTACCCTTCTCGTGTGAGAGCGAGTTCGTGCGCTCGAGATGTCAGTGCAGGAGTCAAGAAAGTTAGAGGGTTACAAGCAGCAAACGGAACAGTATGATCCTGACCAGTAATCTACATTTATGTTTTTCAGAGTAACAGTTCTCCTCTTAGCAGAATGCTCTAAGCGAATGATGTGTAGAAGGGACACTCGAAGGGACAACGAATACCCAGCGTGAGAAACAGTATTTCTCATGCCCAACAGTGAGCATAACCAGGAGACCCTCAAGCATAGAGTAGATAAGACAATGCTAGAATACTCCCGTCGTACGTTCTGATCGCAGTCTCAAGGCGGCAATTCGACTCGTGAGATTCTAGTCATACGGTCAGCAGCATTCATCTTGCATTTAAATACCCATGATCAAAGATCCAGCACGAAAGACCAACTTGTAAGCCAAACAACGCAAAGATGACATCGATTTACCCCTTTTCTCGTAGCGCTGTTATGCCAAGCCCACTCAGCCCCAGCCACCACCCATCAACCACGTACCGAATCTTACCACATCGTCATAAAACTGCCCCCTCATCAGACATCTCGCAATTGAGCTCCCCCCTTCGGCGAGATGGGTTATCTAATTGCTTCTCAGAAAACCCTGCCAAATCAAACTGCAAAAAGGAAAACCAGCACTTTCCATCAACCATAAAGACTTCCAAGATACGTAAAGATACGTACCTCAAGCGAGCAGCAGACTAACATCTAGGCACCAGCTCTCTTTCTCCCGCTCCTCCAAGGAGAACTGTTGGTATCCACCTAGGCACCTTTTGCCTCGCTTTCGCAAGCTGGCCTCATCCCTCCCAGCTCCAGCTTCTCCTTCTTTCCAATAAACACAGCTGAACGCTGGGTCGGAACGACATATGAGGGCAGGTATTTTTTTCCTCAACTGACCGCCTGCGGCACTCTCATCCGTGCAAGATCTAGGCCGGCATCATTTTCCATCGGAAAACCGCTGTGATGAAGCCAATGCGTAGAATGACCGCGGCTGTCAAGATGAGATATACCCGACGAGAAAAAAGACCATCGACACCTTCGAACCCTTCGACCCCTTCCATCGATCTCTTCGACCGCTAGGACGGACGAGAGAAAGACAGTACGAAGTTCACAACATTCATTAATTGCTTCGCAGTTTTGGCTTCGGGTCGGGTGGGTGTGCCGTTCTTCGCTCGTTCCTCGCTCCGAAAAAGGTACACATTAGAGTGCAAAAAAGAGAGAGAAAGAATTACATACCTTACTGGCCTCACGACTACCAGAGACCTTCAATTAGAATATCTTGATTTTTCATTTCCTTGCTACATAGCAACACTACTCCTCATCATCCCTCTGACTCGCCACTGTACTAGCAGAGACCTTCCTGGGATCTTCCTTGACCAACAAAACTTTCCCCGTCCCACTCCCCTCACCCTCAAACCCCACCCCACTGTCCCCATCCCCACTCCCAGCCCTCCCAGCGCTGCGGTCAAAACTTCCGACTTCAATCCCC